>JAOXOE010026794.1:0-20427 GCA_028565055.1 Phoeniculus purpureus
CCTGAACTGCATCCCTCGGTGCAGGAGACCTGCTTTCAAACAAAGAACCCAGACTCTGTCTTTCATGCCCAAGGTTTGAGGATTCTCAATCCTTCTGCTTTCTTCAGCTAAGCACGGACGAATTCTCCCCAATACCAAGCACTCCCCAGCGGCAGAAGTGACCAACAGTCTCTCCTCCCGCTGATCAGGGCTCTCTAAAATGGCGGCGGCCGCAGGGCCCTGGTCACGCGCAGGGCCTAAGATGGAGGCCGACGGCAAGGCCGCGTCAGCAGGGCCGCGCCCCCCCAACACCCTGCAACGAGGCCGAGAGGATTACTCGACCCTCTCCTCTCCTCTCCTCTCCTCTTTCTCCTCCTGTCTCAGATCCAGGAGAAAAAAGAGGAATCCCCCGGCTCACCGCGATGTTGAAGGGCTGCTCCGTGGGGGGTTGGTGATAGATCGGCACCAAAGTCTCGTTCTCTGGTCCGTGGAGTCAGGGCCGGGCCGGGGTCGGCACCATGTGGGGCCGTCCTTCTCCACCCTGCCGTTTAGGGGAGCGGAGCGGGCCTGGTGAGCCCCTTCCATCCCGTTTTCGATCGGGAAATGGGGGAGGGAGCCGCTGGAAGCCGTCTTCCACCCCCACACACATCCGGGAAGAGGGGCTGGGGGTTAGCACGAGGCTTCAGCCCCTGTGCTGAGCTGAAAGCCGTCAGCAAAAAGAGGGCGGGTTCAAGGTAACCAGCCCTTTCATCTTCTCACCTAGAGATACACACCACACCCTGCCTTAGGGCAGGTCTTGGGACAGTGTCACCTCCCCCAGGACAGGTCACTGGCGGGAGGGGGTCCTCTTAAAGCAACCTAACGCTTTCTTCATGAAAGCACAAATGTGTATATCTGAAAATCCTGGTAATTTTCCAACTGCAACAGCAGCCTGTTCCAGTGCTCTATTACCCTCACAGTAATGAAGTCTCTCCTCATGTCGGGGTGCAATGTTCTATGTTCAAGTTTATACCCATTATTCCTTGTTCTATTTCTGTGCCCCACATAAAAGAGACTGGCCACTTGACCCCTCACATATTCATAGGCATTAATGAGATCTTCTGAAAAGCTTGTCAAATAGTAAACAGCCCTAGTTTAAATTTATCTAATGGACCAATTTTTTACAAATGGTCCCTTAGGGAATAAAATAATCTAGAGAGATAATGAAGACCTTTGTTCACTCTGCAGAAGCACTCACCAGCAAAACTTAAGGCAGACAAAGGTATCCTGTACAGTGAAAATGCTTCTATTGGAAATAACTTCTCTCTTCCCTTTTGGGAGACTTGTAAAACCTTCTCTTTAAAACGGGGAGTGCTTGAACAATGTATCTTCCCTCTGCCATCAGTACAAGAACTTAAAATGCATTCATGTAAGCTGTGAGTAATGTGCCAATACTACGTTAAAAACCTAACAACTTTTACTAAGTGTAGGACTGACAGAAAGTTCTCACAGCAGCTCCTCTGTGTTCAAAAGCATATTCAGACTAACGCAATTCTTGTTGATCTTAGTCTGAATCTCTATACTTTAGAAAAAGTTGTTTTCTTAACCAAAATCAATTCATTTCATACAAGACACCCTGAGTTTTTACTAATTTTAGAAGATTAAGATCTGTGCTCACATACTGTGTTAAATCACAGACGAAAATGTTGATTTCAGCTGTGGCTACTCTCTCCTATTAAACCAGAACTGGTTTTCTCTTCCAGTTCCACAAGCTTCCAAAAGGCAAAGTATCACTGACTAGTTAACATACGTTAACATATGAGTTCAGGTTATTTTTTCCCCCAGAAAATTAACATAATTAGATACCAATAATTAATCCCCATTCTCTGTTGCGATATACAATTGAGAATTATGTTTTAGCAAGATTCGAACTGAAAAGATTTTAACCAATTAATTCATGGTGAAGGTATAAAACTACCATCTTTCCATCAGAGTGAAAGAAATTATTTCCATTAAAATACGTTTTCATATAATCCATTTTAAAGTTTTATTTATTGCATATGTTATACAAATATTATATATTTTATGTGTATATATAAAATATATTCTAATTCCACAGACTGAAAGCACAGACAGTAAAACCTAAATTGAAACCCCATCATTAAATATCTGAAATACAACTAAAGATTTTGATTCATAAAGAAGTATTTAGCATAAGTTGTAAAGATTTTCTAATTTTATTTTATTTCAGATGCAACTGATGAGGAAATCTTCTAATACTATTTATTTATTCACTAGTTCATAATATGATGCTGATTAGGAGTCAAACGGACCGAAAAACAGGGAAGATTCTGTAGTGTGAGTTTGGTTAATGTAACACAGGGAATAAAAACAATTTTAGCCACAGGATCTTAAAATAACTCAGGGTGAAACGGGCCTCAGAAGGTCTCTTGTCAGTACAATATAAATGAGGGTCAGCCATGAGGTCAGACCAGTTGCTCAGGGCTTTATCCAGTTGGGTCCTAGGATGGAGACTGCACAATCTCCCTGAGCAATTTGCTCAAATGCTTGACTTTCCTCACAAAAGAAAATGTCTATTTATATCTGCCCTGAAGATCTCATTTCAAATTTTATCAGTTGTCTGTCATCTTCACACCATGCTCCACCATGAAATGCTTGGCTCTGCCTTTTCAGTAACCCCCTCACAGGCTTTTGGAAGATGCTATTAGCTTTCTCATCTCTGCCAGGCTGAAAAAGGCCAATTCCCCTAGCCTCTCCTCAGCAGGCAAGTGCTCCAGCCCCTAGTCATCTTGGTAGCCCTCCAGTGAGCTTGCTCCAGCAAAGAACTCCTTTTTCCCCATCATGGACCCCCAAACTCAATGCACTATTTCAGCAATGGCGGGTTGAATAAAAGACAGTCATCCTTTCCTTTGATCTACTTGCTGTACTCCTGCTAATATAGCTCAGGATGCTGTTGGTCCTTTGATGGATGATGCTTAGCAGTGGTGGTCCCCAGCTCCTCAAGTCCTGCCCTGCCCAGGCAGGGGGATAATACCCCTCCCTGGTCTTGGCCATCCATCAGGGAGCTGTTTGCCCTTGCTGCACCCTGTCTCTTAATGAAAGGGAAAAATCAATGCTGATGACCAAAGCAAAACATTACATTTACCAAGAAGTATTCTTCTTCTCTTAATTCTGACTCAAGTAAGTGACGGTAATCCCTACACAGAGTAAATGTAATTATAAAGTAATGCAAAGGTGAATGTTTTATAAATAAAACTGTACCCTCTTTTTTTTTTCCCTTTTTTTTTTTTAATCAAAAAGGTCAGGACAGGCTCAAAAGAAATTCTTTTCAGAAAGGCCAAGTATTGGGTGAGAGGAAAACAATTGTCTGGAAATAAAAAAGGTTCCATCAGTACAGAAATTGATACAAAATCCACTTAGACTTCCCAGTCATAAACCTTTTCCTGCAGAACATTGTGTGCTATCAGCATCAGGTAGGCAGCAAGTGAACTTTTAACAATGAAGTGGGTCCCAGTGCAAAACAAGAGATTCGCCTCAGGAAACCCTCCTGTGAGATGTCCCCAGTGATCCATTAGCCTACGCATTAATATAAATTGTGAAAGTACGCTTTGAAAAGGCTTACATGTGTACTTGCCTTAATGAGGATTTCAGGCAATTTTGCCCCACAACCCACTAACATTAAGTAATGAAACAGTTGTCTGTCAATAGCCAGAGTGGTTCCTAATACCCAAAACCAGCTACTTCAGTCACTGCAAGTACTTTTTCTCAGTGGTCTATTATTTTCTGCAGAGCAATGTTTCTAAAGAAACTTCTACAGAAAAAATGCATATTGGCCTGGCTAAAACCATGGCAATTTGATTTTCAGAAATAGCAGCTAGGTTTGAATTCTTCTTATTTTTCTTAGTTGATAGAACTTAAGGAGGTCAGATTTTGAGATGAGTGGTCATTTGGCGTATCTGAACCTCAGACTTTGGCAGGATGGATGAGGTGTGTAGATATGTCTGGAGATTGTCTAGTCTGCCCTTACTCTGTAAAAGCTGGATCAACTGAAGCACTCAGAATAGTGTCCAGTATATGTTCGGACTCTCCCTACAGGGGTAAAGATTCACACAATCTTCCTGAAAAATTTATTCAATTTTTCAATCATATTTGCAGATTCCTTCTGTTTAAATTAATTTCTTCTTCCATTTCAATATGTGGCCATTAGGCAGCTTAGCACCACTTGTTTTGAATTTTACCTGATTGCCAGTTGCTTCAAAGTCTCTCTCAAAGTGAAAGCAACAAAAAAAAGCTAAGAAAAGTCTAACTCCATAAATCGTTTCAAAATTAAGACTCATTTCTATTCTTATACAAAATGACAGAAAGAAAAATAAAGCAACAATGGAAAATCAAGCAGAGAACAAGAAAACTTCTCAACATCTGCTTTTTCCATATTGCATCGCACATTGGAAGTGCTGGCATTTATCCAGCTCCAGCTCTACATAGTTGGTTGCCGAGTACTAAGCAGAGTAATGCTTTTCAACACGGGCCTGACAGCTAAATTTTACTCTGTTCTGAAAAGCTCACAGATATATTTCATCTCTGCATCTGTATTTTCCTAAAAGCAAAGATTGCTAATGGAAGCAGATGCAATTATGCAGTCAGTCAGTATATATGGTGATATTTGGTTGGCAGCAGGAGCATTCGCACATGGCTTGAACAGAGGCAAAGAAAAGATGGAAGGATGCAAAAGCAGTTAAGAAATGGATTTCACTAGTGAAATAAAAAGCAAATATAGGGCTACTACTGAAACTATCTAGAGCTCTAAAGGAGGAGAGAATGAGAGAAGGAGAAAGGATTCTAGATATTAAAAAACCAGCAAAGTTTCAGATTCTTAATGTTTAACTATCAGAAAACGAATAATTATTCTCCACATCCCATTCTGATCTTGAGAACGCTTGATACAAACAATATCGAGGTTTGGGTATGCCAGCCTGTAAGACTGGAAGCTGTGAAGCTGATTTAATCCCTTCTGTCCACTTAGATAATATTATGGATTCATACATAAGTGATGGAGTGCAAAGTGCTAACAGAAAGCAGCAAGTAAAATGTTCTTTTACAGGAACTGTGAATGGATGAAGTAAAACAGCACAACTAATTTTAGAAACAGCGAAAGGATTACCAGGGCCAAGAAACATTAAAGCAGCAGCTTCAGAAAGATCCAAAGAAGCTTTGGTACTACTTCAGCCAGCAGTCTCTAACTCAAAAGGAGTTTTAATAAAGCATAAAGGACTGAAAATACCAGCACAAAGAACTGTCAGTGAACAGAAAAAAGTGAGGAAACATGACTGATCAGGCAAAAAGAATGAATAAATGAATCCTTATTTATGGCATCACAATATCTGGTAGGGAAACATCTGGATTACTCTCTAACTGACAGATGTCACATCAACTATCATTCATCAACATGCTTTAAATATTGTAGAATTCAGTATGTTTTGTGAATTAAAATGCCTGTTAAAAGAAATGAACACATAACCTATACAACAACCTACTCATACGAAGCTGGCAGTAGTTTCATGTACCTCAGTAATTTTCAGGTTATGTACAAATCAATTTAAACATTTTCTGTCCTTGAATAGAAAACCAGGTGAAACATAATAATAACAATAATAATAATACAATAATTATATTATTATTACTTCATAATAGTAATTTCTTCATAATAATGATTTTTTCACAATAATGTGTTGCAGTTTGAAAATTACCAACATTTTCAGATGTCCAGAGCAAGAACTTGGTGCCTATTCCCCCGTCTATGGGGCAACCATCCAGTGACCCGTGGTGAGATGGAGAATACTCCCCTTTCCCCTGTAGCTGAGGTGGAAGGAGAGGGAGAGGAATAGGAAGAGAATGGAACCCTCTCAGCTACATTTGTGGGGTGGGGGAGGACCCTGCTGATGCTGGCCATGTGGTCGGTCGCCATCTTGAGCTCTGCATGTGGCTGGGGCCATGCGGCCAGTCGCCCCCATCTTTGAGCCATTGCTCAGCAGGAAGAGAAACTGTTTTTCATTTCTGCCACTGAGAAGAGATGGGGATCCTCGAGTATTGGGGAGAGAAGGAGACTTAGGAGAGGCATCTGAGAATTCCTTCATGCTTAGCTGAACAGTCTGTTCTGCAGGAAGCAGAAGGACTCGAGAACCCTTAGACCTTGGGCAAGGAAGGAGACTGGGTTCTTTGTGAAGGCATGTCTCCTGCATCGAGGGATGCAGTTTCAGGTTCTGAGGAATCAGAAGAAACTATGCTGAAGAATTGAAGAGTTCACTGGTCTGGAATGGCCGAGGGTTCAGCATCTGCAGACTAGAGTATGTGAGTAATAATTCTCTTTGAATGAATAGAAGAGAGGGTGGTTGTACCCCTTTCTGCTTGACTGACATTCTTTCCTCAGGTTTCTGATGTAAAAAAACCAAGGACCAATACGGTAATAATCTCCCATTGTATTTTTCTCAGAATATGATGGCATTTGTGATGGAGTTTCTGGTTTGTGTGCATTAACTTGCTTAACTTTGTCTTTCTTCTTTCTGTATATAGTTATAGATTTAATAAACCCTTTTTCATTTTCCCTAAGCTATCCATTGTCTGGCAAATGCTACCTGAGATCTCATCGAGACCTAACTGCTTTTCCTTTCCCTTTCTTTTTTTGAAATTGTGGTCTTGAACCCACCACAAATATGGTGCTGAAAAACCCCGGAAAAAAGAAGTTTCTTTGTTTTAACCCACTTCATAATGAAAATAAAATTCTGTTTATAAAATATTATGTAATACTAAGATGTTCTGGTTTGGGGTGGGGGTTTTTCCACATCATTTGTTTCGTCATCTTTTCCAACGCTCAAGCCACAGTGTCTTTTGACGTAGCACTGAAGCTAGACCACGTGGGGCTGCCTTGTGCAAAAGAATCTTTACAATCTCATAAATTTAAGAGAAGGGAGAAAGATTTTGTATTCCAAGTCTTAATCAAAAAGTTACTATAAAACTTGTTTGTTTTCTTTTGTATGGATAGAACTACCACTGTAGGCATTTTTCATATTGTAATTGGCATAAATTTCAGGGGTGATTTTGTGGTGATATTAAGTCACAGGCTGATTAAGGTATTTTCCAGCCTCAATAATTCTGTGATTCTGGATTTGGTAGCAGAGGGTGTAATTGCTGCACACATGAGCACTGTGATAGGATGTTAGGAGCTGCTCTGTACTGATCACAGATGGTTCCAGCTGTCTCCATAATGGACCCACCACAAACACTACTGAGCCCATCCACGTAAGATAGAATCATAGAATCTTTTAGCTTGGGAAAAAAAGACCTTAGAGATCACTGAGTCCAACCATTACCTTAACAGGACCAATCACAATGCTAAACCACGTCCTTAAATGCCATATCTAGATGACTTTTAAACATGCCCATGGATGAGATGAAAATTCCATCACCTTCCTGGCAGCTTGATGAATCTTTCAATAAATGAATTTTTCCTAATGTCTTACCTGAATTTCCCCTGGCAGAACTTGAGGCTGTTTCCTCTTGTCCAATCTTATGTTCCTTGTGAGTAGAGACCAAAAGCTAACTCTCTACAACCTCCTTTCAGGTAGTTATAGACAATAATTAGGAATCTGTGGCACCTCAGTGAAAATGTATTTAAGGCAGTAAGAAAGAGAAAGGAACAAGGACAAGGTAAGAAGTGCCCCATTGCAGAGATAATAATACCCTCAGAGAGATTAGAGTCCCTGAACACTCCACATTGGAGCAGGTTCTTCCTCTAGAAGATTGTGGCCTTTGGCCCACACATGTCAGAGCAGACAAAGGAAGTAAGCTAGAAGGAATGGCAGGAAAAAGAGAAAACGAGGAGAAGCTCATTTTCAACCCCTATTCCTTGTCCTGAGTCTTCTGCACTGCCAGTGACATCACTGAAGAGACAAAGCGGTGGAGCAGAGAGAGGAAAGGGACGGAGAGGGAAGGAAAGTTTTCTGGAATTAAGTGAAGCTTGTGAAAGGTGGGAAGAAATGTGCTTTCCTTAATTGCATAACAATTTGTCTTTGCTTCCTAACATGCAACTCAGTAATTAAATACATAAGCTTTAATTTTTAATATGTTTATCTAATTTTCTCACAATCTCTCGCGCTTACCATTGATCCAGAAACAACTCCTCCCTATTACCTGACCAAGTGTTTTCCATTTCCAGATACCAAGGTTATTTTTTATTCACATTTAATGTTTTTACATGCTGTAATTACTTATTGCCTATTTTTTTTTCTAAGACTGTAACAAATATTTTCTTAATTTGAAGTATAGTGGTCTACTGCAGCATTTCACAGCTTAGTAGAGAGAATACTTTAGCGTATCTGAAGTGACATACTATTAGAATTTAAGTGAGCAAACAAAAATAACCATAAAAACCCCATAATGCAATCATTCAAACTTAGAAATAGAAGACAGTGTATATTAAAAACTTCCAATATCCACTAACTAACATATTTTATGTGATTTGTAGATAATACATCCTACGACCAAACAAAAGTCTGTTCTCTTGCACTACCTAACACAGGAAGACTTACAGGAATACAAGGGTCATCTGAGACAGAGTTTGTTCTGATTGTGCAACACTGACATCTCAGCAATGTAAATTACTTCACATAAACCACCAAAAATAGCTATCACACAGTTTCTGCATTGTTGGGTGCAACCTAATAGCAAATATTCTAACAGTCCCATAAGGCAGCAGTTTTTGAGTTAAGAGTGTGGTTTGTCATATTTAGCAAGAAGGATACCATGCAAAGAATGAGTCAGTGCTTTTCATAAACAGTATAGCAGCCCTGGAGCTACAGTATGAACTCTCGTTTTACCTAAATGAAGTTGGAATGCATATTTCAGAACACGCATGATCTTGGGAGATACCATATTGGCTGAAATAGTAATCAAATTTGTTCTGTTCTTGCATAGAATATGTCATCTGAGGCAATCACACAGTCTATAAAACAAGTAGTCCTACCTAGTCCATTTGTTGCAATTATGACATTAGATGATAAATTTTATCAGATTCTGCAAAAATTGTGTAGTTAAACACTTCCTGTGCTACATTTCTTAGGAAGATTAGTTAAAGGAATTCCTGAAATAGGCTTATTCAGAATGCCATGATTTTTTTAATCAGAAAAATGGAAAAGCACAAAAGTACAAAAAGGGTAACTGTTCCCTGAAGATCCATTGATCCACAGTAGATACTGAAAAATATTGTTTGCAGTAATGCCTGTGAAAATTCAGACAGTATTACCATACACTAATGAAGCTCAGTTTTCATTAGCACTTCATCATTAGAATGACCTTCTTCCAAGTGGTGATATTCCCAAGTTAATGCTTAAGATGCTTTCACTCTTACTCAAAATAATGCTTGTTCATAAAAACAGTGGATAAGAATCTTACAGGTTAATTAAACCCTTAACAGCACAATACATTCAGAAGCAGGGACTTAGAGATAATAGCGATTAAATGCTACACTCCGCTAAATGGAAACTTACTCACTGTTTTACAAACATGACTTTTGCAACCGTAGAGAAGTAAATACAGATTTTAATGATAAGGACATTAATTTTATGTCTTTTATATATGATCCCTCAGAATATTAGGATAATTTTTAAAGCTAAGTACTTGCGCAGGATAAAGCAAAGTTCATACCTGCTGTAATTTTTTTACAACTGCATTTAACTGCACTAGATAATACTCTAGCCCTACTCTACCATACTGTAATTAGATCTAACAGGGCACCGAGCTACATTTATCATTGATGCAAGTACAAACTCTACTTTTATAAGGACTTTTTAATGCTCCTTCCCATTTCCTCCACAACTTTGGGCACTTTTTATGTAACACCAAATCAACCCACAAATAAAATTTAAAATCAACGCAAAAAACCCCATTTCTTTAAATGTACCTTGGTAGTGAGCGCTGAATCCACGGTATCGGTGATTGCTGTCGGTTACAAAATGGAGTCTGAGCCAGTTTTTGTTGCTGATAACTGGAGGAGGTATATTCATTCCCGAGAGCCTGAATCAAACCAAACAAATAAAAATCACTATTCAAAGATTAGAAGAATCATCAAGGCTGAAGATCAGTAGATTTTTATACAGCCTCAACAAAATTCTTGTATGGGAAACTGTATTTTTTTTGAAACACATATTCTTTGACGTTCCTCCTGTGGCATATTTTTATCATCAATTAAGTAAGTTATGACAGGCATGAATCAATATGATTGTCAGCTATGCATGATCAAGGGATGGGATACAAGTCAGTCATAACCCAGAAACAGGACAGTATTTGTATTGGTCAAGCACAGCACTGTCACGATACTGCTATGGGCGCTGGGAAAAGGATTCTACCCTGTGACTTTCCTGTGCAAGACAGGGACCTTGGTCCCTGCATTATTCAGACCACCATCTGAAACTATAAAACAGACATCTGCTCTTCAAGAAGTATTTCTGTAAATTTAGGGTGCAAAATATATTCTCCATCACTAAATCTGAATCTGAAAGTTACTGTCTAAGGCATGAAACAACTTTGCCAAGTGTAGTCAAACAAGAAAGTCCTGATGCTATGCAAGTACTATTTAGCCATGGCTAAAAAATTTGCATGTTATCAACTCTGGGTTAGTCACAAACCCAAACCACTGCACCCTATGGGCTTCAATGAAGAAAATTATCTCCAAACCACTACATCCAGTACACAAAATTATCTGGGATTTTTTTAGTTTGTTCGGTTGGGGTTTTTTCTATCTGTTTGATTTTTAATTTCAGTTGCAGTGGTCTTTCGTCTTGGCTTGGTCATTAGGAAGATCTCAATTAGTATTTTTTAATTAGATGAGATGGTATAGCTAGAAAGAAAGTGAATAAGCCTGAGATACACAGTCCTGCAGTCAAGCCCACAATCCAACCTATATTTCCCACTAAAACCGTTAAGATAAGTCAGACACTGCAGATTTCTCTTCTATTAGAAAGAAAAAAAAAAACCTGAAAAGACAATCTGTACTGAAGCAAATGTGGAAGCTATTCAGGCGATCCACAAGTGAGAGAATCAGTGGAATCTTGTAGAAATTCCTTGCTTTTTCAAAGGACTTTTCATCTAACCTTTGATGTGACTTTGCAAAACCCAATAATGTCATTATCAATATTGTTATCTCCATTTTACAGACAGAGAAATTTGTGCACAGACAGGAAAAGCAACTTCAATCACCTAATACACCAGTAACTAAAAGAAAATTGTGATAAAAACCACACAAGTCCAGAACTCTGGATTTAAAACCAAAAACAAATGATCATTACCTGGTATATGGCTACTCATAGACTTTTAGAATGCACAGTCCTCCCCTAGCACTCTTTATTCAATTAGAAACTTTTCCTTTGAGCTTTGTTTTTAAAAGTCCTTTTTTATTGTTTCAAGTAGAAAAAAGGTTGACATTTTGAAAATCCTTATGAAATAAAGTCTGAGAATTTTATAACTGTGTTCTGTGCTGAAATAGTACTGCATTTTTATTTTAGTGTTAGGTGTTTTTTTCTGTGAAAGTGTTTGTATGAAAGTTATATTAACAGAATTTGAACAAATACAAGTGGTACTGTGAAAACTAAGGAAATTAAAACAAATTCTCTCACCAAAGTGATTCAACTGCATTCCATTTCAAGTTGTATTGACATATTCTCATCAGACAGATCAGTATTTCTGAAAACAATTTAACAAGTATTTGGACTTTTACCAGTATGAGAGGAAGACTTCAACCAAATAAAACTGTGGAATCCTCTAAACTTGCATTTTTGCATCCTTTTCATTATGCATCCTTGTCAACAACAGCATTTGCACACAGCATTTCAAACACTTCCCAAGAGTTAGTTTGAGGTTTAATGTTTGTTTCAAGTTTGGGAACCATGCTGTGATAGCAGTATGCAAGAGCACAGTTAGCTAAAACAGTAATGCAAATGAGCATTAAATTCAAGAAAATGATGGTAAGTCTCTGGGGACCACATTTTTTACTCTTCTCTTCTTTCTCTGCATAAAATGCCCAGATCTAAATTTGAGCTCATTGCTGACTTGAAACTAATAAGCCAGACAGCTTAGGCTGTGAGAATTAATGTGCTTTCCAGAAGAGGCTGCCTTGATTTAGTTCTTGCTTCTGACAACCAACCCAGGTATGTTTCATTTGACAGAAGTCTGTCCTCTAACATACGATCACATTATTTTAATTTCTGATTGACAGGTGGCTGTATATGAGCCAGCAGTGTGTCCAGGTGGCCAGGAGGGCCAATGGCATCCTGGCCTGGATTAGAACCTGTATGTCCAGCAGGAGTAAGGAAGGTGATTGTCCCCTGTACTCAGCACTGGTGAGGTCACACCTTGACTACTGGGTCCAGTTTTGGGCACTTCAGTACAAGAGAGATGTTGGAGTGCTGGACCAAGTGCAGAGGAGGGCAACAAAACTGATGAAGGGCCTGGAGAATAAATCTTAAGAGGAGAGATTGAAAGAGTTGAGGCTGTTTAGTTTGAGGAGGCTAAGGGGAGACCTCATCACTCTCTACAACTATCTGAAAGGACATTGTAGAGATGTTGGTGATGGTCTCTTTTCACAAGGAATTAGTGACAGAACCAGAGGGAAGGGCTTCAAGCTTCACCAGGGTAGGTTTAGATTAGACATCAAGAAGAAATTCTTCACAGAGGGAGTGGTCAGGCACTGGAATGGGCTGCCCAGGGTGGTGGTTGAGTCCCCATCCCTGGATGTGTTTAGAAGTTGTTTGGATGTAGTGTTGGGGGATGTGGTTTAGGGGTGAACTTGTAGAGTAGGGTTGATGGTTGGACTCTATCCCAAGGATCTTTTCCAACCTGAATGATTCTATGATACTATGAATTTGAAGCATCCTTTGAGGGACAGGGATGTAGGATTGTGAAAGGAGTTGACTAGGGATTGACTAAGACAAAATAAAACAAACTGACAGGTATCAATAAACAATTTATATAGAACAACCTTTCAGGCATAAAGGTAATATTAAAGCTTTCATTCAGTCTTTCCCTTAGTAGCCTATTTTATTACAAATGAGAGATTGAATAAGATGTCTGATAGCTTTGAAAACCACAACAAACAAAACTCATTTTACCTTTCTATGGATTTAAAATTTATGCCATCAAAATGGTTTGTTGAATGAGTAGTACAAAAGCATTTGCCAATGCTGAAAGATGCTGTTGATGAGCTTATTCTAAAATCAATTAATGCATTCTTTCAAATACGAGACTCAGAACATCTTATTGAGTTTTTTAAACTCCTATGCAGGACTGACTGAAATACCAATCTTAGGCAATTATGCTGTTGTGATACACAACCATTGTCAACATAGTATGGCAAATAGAGTAGCTTTTTCTACTTATTCTTTGGGTTACAGATGAGATGGAAGCCTGAAACTTAAAAATACAGCATCTCTGATGGTTAATAGTCTCATACCAATGCATATTTCTCATTTCTTTATCATTTCATTACCAAACAATTCTAATATCAAATTGGAATTTGTGACAATGAAATTGTGAAGTCAGTAAAATGTATATAAGTTTCCATTGCATTTAAAGTTTTCATGGAAGATAAAGAAGCAGTTTATATTGCTTATTGCCCAGTCATAGAATCATAGAATCATTAGGGATTGGAAGGGACCTTGAAAGATCATCCAGTCCAATTCCCCTGCTAGAGCAGGATCACCCAGACCAAGTCACACAGGAACACATCCATATTGTTTTCTAGAAGTTCTAAGCACCTACAACACAGGCTTTATAGAACCAGTCAGGGCTTGAAGGGACCACAGGATGATCCAGTTCCAACCCCCCTGCTGTCAGCTGCTTAATGGTTTTGACAGCTGGTTAGCCTGGTGCTACTTTGCTGCCAGGCAAGCAATGGGCCCCTTAACTGCCCAGTTATTCAGCTATTGGGCTTGGTGGACCTTTTAGCTCTCTTTTTTTGACTTGATACCCAGTTGGTATCACAAATTGATACCTATAACTTCAAGCCAGGAAAAAAGCCTGTAACACAGATGAATTTCCTTTACTGGTTAGCTTTATTAAACAATGTTCTATTTCATAGAATCATAGAATCATCACGGTTTGAAAAGACCATCGAGATCATCAAGTCTAACTGTTTGCCCTACAACCCCCAAACACTAACCCATCTCCCAAAACACCATGTCTGCTCGTTTGTTGAACCCCTCCAGGGATGGTGCCTCCACTCCCCCTCTGGGCAGCCTGTTTCAAGGCCTCCTCACTTTTTCTGGGAAGAATTTTTTCCTATGATCCAATCTGAACCTCGCCTGACACAACCTGACCCCATTTCCTCTTGTCCTATCACTAGTCACTAGTGAGAAGACACCAATCCCCGCCTCACTCCAACCTCCTTTCTTTATTCTTCACTATGTGATTGCTCTAGCCAGGTAGTGAGTTACATTCGTACGTTAGTGTATGCAGGTTAAATTGAGAGCTGCACTGTAAAAGGCATTCAACACAACCTACAGCTTTTGACTGGAAACCACGAAATATTTCTGCAGTCACTGTGAATTTCTAATGGCCATAAAGCTACTGGCATCTTGTTACACGTGTGAGAAGTAATACTTTAGTTTGATGCTTGGGTTTTGGAAGGTTTAATTAGCTGTCCTTTTTGATACAGCCGTTTCTCTGTATAACACTATTACTTAATGATGCAGGGCGTAACAGCTTTTTTATTTAAATTCTCACCCTGTAACTGACTGCTAAGCAATATAGAGGCAACAACCTTTCATTGCTTACAAATTTGAGAACAAACCTATTAGTGAAAGAGGTCTGACTGAACAATTGAAGCAAAAATAAAGCTATAAAACACATTTACCAGCACCTATTTGGACTCATAGATGTTCTGTCTGTAATAAGGTTTCTCTTTAATAATCACAATAACATGTGAAAAATAAACTGCGAGTTTATTGTCCAAGGCATGAGAAAACGCTAACAATTTAAATGGTTGGCCAGCAGATCAAAAGAGGTGATTCTACCCCTTTACTCTGCCCTGGTGAGACACCACCTGGAGTATTGTGCCCAGATTTGGAGTTCCTAGCACCAGAAGGATGTAGACAGACTGGAGTGCATCCAGAGGAGGGCCACTAAAATGATCAAGGCAATGGAGCATCTGTCATATGAGGAGAGGCTAAGAGAGCTGGGGCTGTTCAGCCTGGAGAAGAGAAGGCTCCGGGAAGACCTTCTTTTGGCCTTCCAGTACCTGAGGGGGGCCTGCATGAAGGCAAGGGAAGGTCTTTTCAAGAGGATTTGTAGCTAGGGCAAGGAGCAATGGGTTTAAACTGGGAAAAGATAGATTTAGGCTGGATATTAGAGAAAAGTTCTTCAATGTAAACATGGTTGGTGGCTGGAATGGGCTGCCTGGGGAGGTGGTGAGGGCCTTACCTCTGGAGTCATTTAAGGTCAGGCTTGATGAGGCTCTGAGCTGCCCGACCTAGGTAGAGTTGTCCCTGTGTAGGGAGGTTGGACTAAATGACCTCTAGATGTCCCTTCCAGCCCAGAACATTCTATGATTCTATGATTTGATGAAATATACTTATGGTAAATTAATAGTTTTATCTTAAAATAGCTAGTATCTAGTGAATTTTACCTATCAAGTCAATTCTTTGTTAACTCATCTGTCTTTGACAGCTATAGGTTATACTCAGGATGCTTTTAAGTAAGCACATGCTGGTATCATCTGAGTTCTAACTAAATTCACAGTTCCTAAAATCTGATTTTTACAGGTCATGATTACTATGGGATTGTTCCCAGAAAGCAGATTTGCAAGCTGACAGAATTTATAATGGCAACTGGCACAGAATGATTGCTTATTCTGCTCGCATGAATCCCCCTTTTCGCAGGTCAATTTATCTTCTTGGCAAATTATAAAGCTGTTCACCATTACCATAACGCATTGGCAGCCCAGCATATCCCTGTGCCAGCTACTGTTCCAAGCATCACTATACTACATCATCTGCAATGTTTTCCTCAAACTTAAAGAAAAATACAATGTCTACAATAAAAGAAATGCAGCTGACTCATTTTATCTGTTCAAAAGATGTAGCTCTTGCCAAACCTCACAGAATCCTGTGGAGAAAATTTCAGTCAAGAGACAGTCAGCTTTCCCTTCTGCAGTAGTCCATCAAAAACTCATAGAAATTTTAATAGAAAATATTCAGATTGTTGACTGTGAACCAAGGATTGAAAGTATCTCACCACTGTGTAGCGAACAGCAGGGAAGGGAAGTTGGAGACAGCTGGGGATCGGGTACTTTTCCCAGGCAGCTAGCAACAGGATGAGAGGGCAGGCCCTGAAGCTGCCACGGGAGGGTTAGGTTGGATGTTTGGAAACCCTTCCTCATGGAAAGCATGATCAGAGCCTGGAAAGGACTGCCCAAGGCAGTGGTGGAATCCCCATCCCTGGAGGTGTTGAAGGACAGTCTGACTGTGGTACTTAGTGCCATGGTCTGACTGATTATGTTGAAGTTAGGTCTTAGGCTGGGCTTGATGATCTTAGAGGACTTTTCCAGCCTCAACGGTTCCTTGATTCCAAGATTCACATCAGCTATATTATCTAATGTGAAATGGTTTTTGAAAAAAACTCATTTACTGAATGAGTAACTCACCTCTGCTACTAATCATCATTTTACTGATCAAGGGATTAGTAAAAGTGTTAAGGCTATGCATGTAGGTATATTATTGAAGCTCCCATCTTTGGGAGCTAATCCATCTGATTAGGTTTTAGACTGGGTGTAAATAACATTTTACAGATGTAATAAGCCACTAACATTTTTGAGAATTAAAATTTTATTACTGTTGCGTTTCATTACAACATCATGACTCCATCCCTTTTCTGTACTATTTAGACGGTAATTTTCAAACAACTCTCTGCTTTAGGCTAACTGTGCTCCTGAAGTAGTATTTTATTCTTTCCCGCTTATGTTGCAAAGTGGAATTCAGGGTCACAGAATTACAAAACATTAGGGATTGGAAGGCACCTCAAAAGATCATCTAGTCCAAACCCCCTGCCAGAGCAGGTTACCCTAGATCAAGTAGCACTGCAATATTTCCAGGTGAGTTTTACATATCTCCAGAGTTGGCTTGTTTTGACTTCTTTAGTACCATACAGCCCATCTTCCATTTATTTCAGGGACATCCTGACATTTCATAGAATGAAATAATATTGACAAGGAGTTTAAAAATCACCATCTTGTTCACGCACCGAGTTTTTATTACTAAAAATTGTCTACAACTCTAGTTCTTATAAATGGAAATTAAAACAGAAAGAACTTTTTTCTTTAAAGCCAGATGAGGAATACTAAATTAAAATAGATTATAATAAATGAGGATTAATTAATAGAAGATGCAAATGTTAGGATGATAAGACAAAAATGTTTGGTTTTGTAGAAATTTATCATATAGAATCATAAAATGGTCAGAGTTGGAAGGGACCTTAAAGATCATCTAGTTCCAACCCCCATGCAGAGGCAGGGACACCTTCACTAGATCAGGTTACTCAGGGCCCCATCCAACCTGATCTTCAACACTTCCAGGGATGGGGCAGCCACATTGCTTGATTTGAAAGGTCCTAAAGGATTTCATGTTAACATATAATTCCCTTAGTAAGATCTCTACATTGAGGTTCAGACAGAAACACATCCATTAATATTTCGGTCAAGTACAAAACAAGTTGGTTGGGTTTTTTTGAATAGGTCTATGAAAATCCTTTACATTTTAAATTCCAGTGATAAGATTAATGGGTCTTAATGGCAGTCATTACAAATGTGACTGTCTATTGCATGACAACTTCAGATACTGGCCTTTCTTCCTCTTTTTTTCCTGGAACTGTTCTATCCAAATAATATTAAATCATCTCAGAGCAAGGACACTGTGACATATATTGTCAAACAGCCAAAATAGCCATTCTTCTGTCTCTTAGAAAATCTATCCCTGTCTAAACTTCGATCTCAAGATTTGAATTTTGTTGAAAATAAGAAATAAATGTTACATGCTAATAGATATTTTCAGTTACTCTGGATTACAAGAGAGGTCAAACAGGATAGATAATTGCCTGTAAACTTGTCATTTGTGAAAGTATTTCCAGTATAAATACTGATGACAGAAAGAATTTTGTATTTTCTAGACTCTTCATTGGAGCTCATATTTATACAGCATTAACTCATATAACTTTGGTTTATCAGTATTACAGAAAAAGAATCATAGAATAGTTTCAGTTGGAAGAGACCTTCAAGATCATTGAGTCCAACCTTTCCCCAGCCCCATCAGCACCACCAAACCCTGTCCCTCAATGCAACATCTACCCAAGACTTAATGAGAGGCTCTGTGATAGAAACTACAGAACTTCTATGCAATTGGAATTTTTCTATTTAATTGTAAGAGTGAAACTCAAGGTGTAGGTGGGATTCAGAGCTGCTCTTGTGTGTGTATCCAGTACACTCAAGCCATTAATTCCCTGAATGATTCAGGAATTGACCATTGAATGAGGTAACAGATTGGCTTGAGAAAATAGATTAAATTGAAAAGTAACTGGAATATCAAAATGTACGAAGTTTCTCAGCTGAGTCTTCAAATGAAGAAAGGAAGAAACACCACAGAAAGAGAAAGATTAGCTTGGAAAGACAGTAAGTACATAAATAAATAACAGAGGAAGGAAGTTGAGTTCTGCATTGCTATAGTTCAGTGTCCTCTCAAGACAGAAGCTGTCTTTCAGTTTTGAAGCTGTTTTCAATTTTGAAGGAGGAAAGAAGGCAAAGACTTCTCTCTCTGAAGCTGTATCTCAAAGTTAAATATGCAGAAGAAAAGGAAAAATGTCCAAAAGAAATGTCTAAATATAGCATTATATTTGCAGTTGGGAGGTAATGATGACACAGGTTTCAGTGGTTTCAAAGGTACAAGTCAGTGAAAAACCTAGTTCATAAGGTCATTTCCTGTTTTATTGTCTGTAGTAGGACTAAATATTATATTTAACTGAGAATTGGGATATTGAGAATTTAGAAGGTAGATATAGAATCATAGAATGCTAGGGTTGGAAGGGACCTTAAAGATTGCCTAGTTCCAACCCTCCTGCAGAGACACCTTCACTAGATCAGGTTACTCAGGGCCCCATCCAACCCTGACTTCAACACTTCCAGGGATGAGGTAGCCACAATATCATTGGGCACCCTGTTCCAGAATCTCAGCACCAGTCTTGATTGTTTTTCCCATATCTCAGAACAGCAGAAAAATTCCTTAAAAATGCTATTTTTTGATTTTTAGAACAGTAAATTATCACTCTTTAACCTAATGAGCTCTCTAGAATTAAACTAAGGTTTTAGGTAGAAAGTCTAGTGCAATCACTTATTTCCAATTTATAAAACAAACAAAAGAAAAATAAATGTTGGGAAGAAGGAGGGAGAAAGTTCTACACTATGTCACCTTGTGAAAAATACTCATTCAGCAACGAACTTTAAGACTCTATTGATTAATGTTAGAGTTATACAGCTAGGGAGATAAAAATAAGTCACCCCGTGACTCTTTGTCACATTCATTATGATGTTTGGAAGACTGAAAAAAAAAAGTCTTTGTTTTAAAGATGTCAGTGTTGAAATAGATGAAGTTTTGTCTTTCCTTTGCAATCTTGGAAAAAGTTCAGTTTTGAAGTAAAGTTACTGTCATATCAAGACAGTCTATAAGAAACCACCGTATGATCACTAGGGACTACATAAAGGTACCGCTGATGATTAATGAAAGTTTGTAGTGCTGTGGATATGAAATGTTAAGAAGTGCCAAGATTCAGAAATACTTCTTAACTTTACAAGTAGAGGGTACCTTATAAATCCAGATGTTCATGTGTCAAAGATTTTCCAATTACTCTGTTGACTTGGCAGGATAATGAAAAGTGATGAAAGCAAAAAGGAGACATCCAGACACACACAGTCTGAAATGTTATCCTGTGGTACAAGTGATATGCTTTCTGTACACAAGAAATACATGTAACACCAATGGGCAGTGCTTCTGTCCCAGTGCCTGAAGGTGCAGTGTAATAAGTAGCTGATTTTCTTATCAGGGACTTCAAAAGAGTGATCGCTCATAAATGTGATGCAAGTACCTCTTAGGGAAAGTGACCTCACAGCTCAGTTTTCCTGAGCAGACCACAGAATTAATATAGATAGATGATAACTTCACATAGGCTGCACATAAGATTTAACTATAGGTTTTTCTACCACATAAATCCTGGCAAATTGCATAGCTCCTTGAAGAAACTGGTGAAACCAAAACATGGTAAGCAAGAAGAGGAGTCAGATGATTCTCCTGGATATGTTCCTGTGTGACTTGGTCTAGGTGATCCTGCTGTGGCAGGGGGATTGGACTAGATGATCTTTCAAGG
>JAOXOE010026795.1:0-20424 GCA_028565055.1 Phoeniculus purpureus
GGGCAACTTCTCCTTCTCTACAAGTCCATGAAGTTGTAGTCAGGTGGGGCCTGGGCAGTTCTCTCAGGCAACTAGTGATAGGACAAGAGAGCAGGGCTTGAAGCTGCCAGGGAGGGTTAGGTTGGGTGTTGGGAAACCCTTCCCCACGTAAAGCATGATCCGACACTGGAATGAACTGCCCAGAGCAGTGGAGGTGTTTAAGGACAGACTGGAGGTGGCCCTTAGTGCCCTGGTCTGGCTGATGTGGTAATGTCAGGTCCTAGGCTGGGCTGGATGATCTCAGAGGTCTTTTCCAGCCTCAATAATTCTGTGACTCTGTAAAATATATAATTAGAATCCTCTTTCTGGTGTTTGGTTTTGTGTTTTAACTGTGAATCATATGCACTGTACAAGCAGAACAGTTAAGCAGGATTGCATCATTATTCAGAATTGGAGCAATTAGCATGCTAAGAAACACACACACTTTTAGGTGATTTCTGTTTCTAAGTACTTCTATCCAAAGCTGCCATCTTTGATGTTAAACAGGGCTTTGTCTATTTGAATTTTAATGTTGACAGCATTAGCATTCATTTCCCTGTATTTCTTCCTCTCCTATTACAAGAATGAAGAAATTAGAATATTTTATAAGTAGACTGAACATAATTTGTCCTGCTTGATATTATTACATTTTTTCCTGTATGTTAATATACAGCTAAAAAAAAAGAATTTAAAAGTTACTGTGTAAAACCTTCCTTTAATGGAATTACCCTGCTGCAAAGTTACTGCTGTTGATTAACATGTTAATGTAGTGCAGACGTAGAACAAATCTGGTTCTGCTGCCTCCCCTTGAAAACACAACAGATGGGTGAAACAAAACAGATGTCTACAGAGATCTTCATATGTGGAAGGATTCCCAAAGATAGCTCAAAACTGTCTGTGTAAACATCCAGTTCCTTTGGAAACCAGAACCATTTTACAAAGGGATGACTAATAAAAGCACTTACCTAACAATGTGAAAACTTGCCTTAATGGCTGTTGCTCATGATGAAAAAAAATCTGCATTAATAATTATGTCTGCTTTGGCAAGGTTTTATGACAAATTCGAGCATCAGAAGATGCTTAAATACTTGTATCACAAGAAGTAAAGGCTGAGAGGAGATGGCGATAACTATTCAGATGCCGTGGGAATGGTTACACAACTCTGTCATACAAGTAACCTACTTGGATGAGGTATCTAAATGTTACACCTGAATCCTGTCAGGCTCAAATCAGCAAAAGAAAGGAGCAAAGGTTGGAGAGAGATGTGGACAGAAGTGAATAGTTGCTTTCAGGCAGGTCTAAGAGAGTGCACAAAAGTACCGCCACTACTGTATATGGATGGCTTCTGGGATGTTGATTTACTTTGCAGCAAGGGTACAGAAGACTTGTCTATGAACAAAAAGCTTGTATGACAGAAGAAAGTGAATGCATTTAGTTATCACAGAATCACAGAACATTAAGGATTGGAAGGGATCTTGAATAATTTTCTAGTTCAATCCCCCAGAGCAGGACCACCTAGATCAAGTCGCACAGAAACATGTCCAGGTGCGTTTTAAACATCTCCAGAGAAGGAGACTCCACAACCTCCCTAGGCAGCCTGTTCCAGTGCTCTGTCAAGCTCACCATGAAGAAGTTCCTTCTCATATTGATGTGGAACCTCTTATGTTCCCACTTAAACCCATTGCCCCTTGTCCTATCACTAGAAAACTTTAAGAATAGCCTAGCTCCTTCCTCCTGACACCTACCTTTTCCATATTTATGAACATTAATGGAGATATTCCACTCCCTTCATCATCTCTCTGCACTGAATTCTCTCCAGCAGCCCTTTTGGAACTCAGGGGCCCAGAACGGGACACAATATTCCAGATGTAGTCTCACCAGTGCAGAGTAGAGAGGGAGGAGAACCTTTCTTGATCTGCTAACCATCTCACTTCTAACCCACACCAAGATGCTATTTACCTTCTTGGCCACAAGGGCACATTGCTGGCTCATGGTCATCCTGCTGTCCACTAGTAGCCCCAGGTCCCTTTCTCCTACACTGCTCTCCAACAGGTCAGTCCCCAACCTATATAAGTACCTGGGGTTGCTCTTGCCTAGATGCAAGCTTTACACTTAACTTTCATTAAGCTTCTTCCCACCCAACTCTCTAGCCTGTTCAGGTTCTGCTGAATGGCAGCACAGCCTGATGGGCTGTCGGCCACTCCTCCCATGCTGTGTCATCAGCAAATTTGCTGATAGTGCTCTCTAATCCCTCATTAAAGTCGTTAATTAATAGATTGAATAGTACTGGTTCCAGTACAGACCCCTGGGGGACTCTACTAGATACAGGCCTCCAAATAGACTCTGTGCCATTGACCACTAGTCCCTGGCTTCTGTCTTACAGCCAGTTCAAGATCCACCTCACTACCTGATCATCCAGACCACACTGCTCAGTTTGGCTGTGAGGATGCTGTGGCAGACTGTGTCAAATGCTTTACTGAAGTCAAGATAGATTAAACTTTCAGGAAGGAAATGCGGAGGAAGAGAACACACAGCTATCTCTGGTATTACTGCTTTAATCATCTGCCTTTACTCAGAGGAAAGTTTCATTCAATACACACTCCAGATACATTTAAAAAAAGTTGAATTTATGTAGCTTGCTTAGGCTTCTGTAGCTTTTAATTTTTGCCTTCCGATCAGTGTGTGCATCTCTGAGAAAAATATTTAGAAATGGGAATGCAACTTCTGTCTGATGCTAATATTCACTTACAATCTCTCTGGCAGAGAAACGGAGATACAGAATATATATTAATCAGCAAACTTGAGACCAAGAAAATTCCTAAAACTATCTCTGTAATTGAGAAGTTGCTTTTTAGCTGTCTTTCTAGGTGAAGGTTCCTAACTACTTGTCAAACTTGGTATAAAGAGAGGCATTAGAACAAAAAAGGAACAAATGAAAAAATTAGGAAGAATCACATGAGTAAATATTAACAAAAGCCTAGAGTTTGGGTTCCCTATCCTCACTTGCTCTGTATAGTTTATGGATTAGACAGAGGCTGAAGAGCTACTGAATATCAATCGATTAGATATTGCTCCTTTTAGGAAGTCCATCCTGTTATGCCTCGTACTTAATAAATTAAGGAAGGCTCAGAAGGCAATTCTACATTGTTACTGTTCTTTTGTTGTCCACTTAGAATTTAGCTTCTCATACAAATTGAAAAGTTGGCTACACTTCTGTTCTTATCCTCAGGAACTGTTCTTTTTAATTTTAAAATGCAATTTGTGCCTGTATATTTGATTCCGGTTTTTTATGACTTCTGGCTGTAGCATGTTTCAAGCTGCATTAAATGTGCTGGCATTAAGATGCACAACCTAGTAGATGTATTGTGAGATGATGCCCTGTGGTGAGTTCAAGACCATAATTAAGGATAAAGAAAAAGAAAACAAACAAGTTAGGTCTCGATCAAAGCTCGGATAGATTTTGCCAGACAGCGGATAACTTAGAGAAAATGGAAGAGTTTATTAACTCTATAACCGTATACAGAAAAGAAGAAAAGGTTAAGCAACTTAGTCACACAAAATAGAAACTGTGTCACAAACGCCATCACATATTCTGAAAAAAATACAATATGTGATTACTATCGTATCGGTACCTGGGTTTTTTATATTAGAGACCTGGGGAAAGGACATGTCAGTCAAGTAGAGATGGGTACCGTCACCTTCTCTATTGTTCAAAATGTGTTGCCACTCTTGCCTGCAGATGCCAGACTCTCAGCCATCCAGACTGCGAACTCTTCTATTCTTTATCATAGCTTCTCTAGCTCAGTGCTGATTGAGCAGGCCTGATTCCTCAGCACTGGAAACTGCATCCCTCAATGCACGAGACATGCTTTCAATCAGGACCCAGTCTATATCTTCCATCCCCATTCTCGAGTCCTTCTGCTTTCTTCAGCTAAGCACGAAAGAATTCTCAGGTGCCTGTTTTAAGGCTCCTTCTCTCCCCAATACTTGAGCATCCACAGCTTTTCTCAGTGGCAGAAATGACACTTCCCTCTGACCAGTGTTTTCTAAGATGTCAGTGACAGCTGCATGGCCCCGGCCACGTGTGGGATTCAAGATGGAGACTGACCGCATGGCCGTGTCAGCAGGGCCTCTCCACCCTCCACATTCTGCAAATGTGGCTGAGAGGATTCCAGGACCATCATATCTCCTTTCTCCTTCTGCCTCAGCTACAGGGGGGAAAGGGGAGAATCCTTCAGCTCGTCACAGGTTGCTGAAAGGTTGTTCCATCAGGGCTGGGGGGAAATCAGCACTAGTTCTTGCTTCTCCAATCCATGGTGCTGGTGCCGGGGTTGGGTCGCAGCTGGCGCTGCCACTGCTGGAACCGTGGAACCGCATGGAGGGTGGTGGGGCCACCAGTCTCCACCCTGTTGTCTGAGGGAGGGCTACCCCATCCCATCTTCCTCCTGCAACCCTGGGAAGTGGGGGACGGGTGCCAGAGCCAAAGCCTCATGCTGGGTGGAAAACCCCAGCCAAAAGGGGCAGGGCTGGATAATCAGCCCTTTGTCACCTAGTCCACCTCCTCCAGGACAGGTCACTAGGAGGGGTCCTCTTAAAGCAACATGCATCTTTTTCTTCATGAAGGCACAAATCTATACATCTGAAAATTCTGGTAATTTTCAAACTGCAACATGCCCTTTTCAGTGTTTATACCACCAGAATTTAATCCAAGTTATAAAGGGCTTCTTTCACTGCCTTCCCCCCCATCCCAGTGAAAATGTGTATGGTAGAGCTTGATTAACTCCAAGGAAGGCTGATTTTGTTTAAATTTCAAATTAGTGTGTGTGCTCTCAGGCCGATACTGTCACCCAAGTAAGTGTCTTTTGTCATGATGCAGAAAAGGTGGTATATTTAACAGCTTCTCAAATTATTTAATGATTACTCTTCCCAATAGGTTATCATATAGAAGTCATAAAGTACTGTTTCGATTGAAAGTGCAGGATTTAGGATATATATACACAACTCATCCTTGACCAGGGAGTCTGGCTGGCTCAGTTGGTAGAGCACAGGACTCTGAATCCCAGGGTTTGTGGGTTTAAGCCTCACGTAGGACAGCATATCTTGAAACAGTCTGGGTACACCAGGTGCTGTACTGTAGGTTTGGACTTAGATGATCTTTCAAGGTCTTTTCCAACTTGTAACGTTCTGTGATTGCTTAGTGGTTTGGACAATAACACTCTCCAGAAAGGTGACTAGCAAGTCAGACTGCATACAAATGGAAAAGCTTCATTTCCCAAGAAAGAAATAGTTGGGCAGAAATCCTCAAAGCTGCTTCCTACTTCAATTATTAAATCTTTGCTTTTTTTTCCCATGACACATGTACAGTGTGTATCACACCACTAAACTGTACTTTTTAAAGAATCAAGAGAGATTTCTAGAGAATCTGCTTCTAATCAACAAATCAAAACTGTATCAAGAATTCCATATTCTTGTTTCATGATCTCAGTTCTAGCCTAGTTACCAGTGAGTTTCAGTCTTGTGGTACTCATTGTCATTTACATAAAAGAGTCTAATTTCTCCAGTTACTGTTTTCTAAGCTGATCCCAGCGCTAGAAGACTGCACTTCACTAAGCCTGCAGTGAGGCTGTGGGACTTGAAATCTTACTATGCAATCTACCTTTGCTCACAACTCTAATAAAAAAAAATACAGAACAAACAAAAGCCTCTCAAATCATCGATGTGTTCCTGTCATTGATCTAGTTTTTATATTTATCATCCTGAATATTTTATCTATGCTTTTGAGTAAAGTCACAAACCATCTAAAAGTTGCATACCTCATTCCATTTTTAGTTGTTTTTCATACTGAAAAAAGCACTAGTTTACGTGGTTCTGCAGTAACTGTCAGTTACTGTAAAAATCTAGCTTCCTTTTTAACTGGATATTATACAAAACTGGTGTCCTTCAGCTGCTATTTCAAATGCCTTAGCTAATTTTGCAGCCATCTACACTGAGTGCCAACAGACACTTAATAATTTTGAGTGGCTAACTCCCTCAAAATCCTTCCTGTGTCATCTTAAGTTATTTGAACTGCTACTTAGCATTGTGTCATCAGCAATTTTGTACCTGTTTTCATTGATTCTATCAGCTAAATTGTTTCTATACAGAGCATCAGGACATAAAATAGGCCAGAAATACAAACCTGCTTAAGGATGTTATCTCAACGGTCATCCCTAAAGAGTTACAATCAGGTTTCATACTGCCTTTGGCATAGATTAACAGCAAATCTTTAGAATGTTTCCCAGCAAATGTTCTGAAGGATAGAAGCAACTCAAGCACCCTTCAGATTTTTATCGTTATGATATAGCAGTGATTAGACAATACAGTCAGTGTTACAACCTGTGCTATGAGGCAAGGTGCCTCCTGTCATTTCTTGGTTAATAAATCTGAGCAACTTACCTAGTGTGAAATATATTCAGTTACGTGTGCTACCAGCTTTCTATTCAAAATTTCCTGGATTTTTTACGAGTATAGAATTTTAAATACTAAAAAAAAATACACCTGATACATTGTCCAATAAACTCTAGATAGTTGTGGTATTTTGCTAATTCAAGTGCCAGAGGATAATTTATTCTAGTACTTTCTCTTATGGCTTCACAATTTTTGGAGAAGAATAGCTAATACACTATGTTAAATAATATAATAGTTAAATGAAAGCATAAGTATTATATGGTGGAAGACTGATAATCAGTACTTCAAAAATACTGAAGATCTCCCCACTCCCACCAAAATGCAGGTAGTGTCATGACTGAGAAGTTATTTAGAGTAGGCATTTATGTTTCTCTAGTCCTATGTACAAAAGTAAGAAGAAATTGAAGAGAGATCTTAAAAATTACAATGGGGGTTTATTGTAAGCATTAAGATAAAAATAAGTAAAATAGAAAATCTTTATTAAAAATAATCAATTAAAATAAATGTTAAAAACCAGCCTGGACACGTTCCTGTGCAACTTGATTTAGGTGATCCTGCTCTGGCAGGGAGATTGCACTAGATGATCTTTTGAGGTCCTTTCCAGTCCCTAACGTTCTGTGTTTCTGTGTGAATGGATATTTTCCAAACACATCGTTTTGAAGCAGCCCAGGAAAACTCAGGTGGCAGGCTCGTGGGCTGCTGAGGATTGCAGTAATGAGCTTGATGAGTTGCAACCCCATCTCACAACCTTCTTTTTAGGCAAACTGCCCCAGAGTAAAATGTACAGATGTGCTGTTAAGGAACACTATTACGCAATATCCAACTATCTCAAAGAGAAGACAAAGTATGATGTAGTGAAACATGAGCTACTTTGTGTCACATTCCTTTAAAGGATAGTGCTACTGTGGATGACTGAGGTATAAAAGTGGTCCAAGCGCATCCCCTTATCATCAGATAATCTACACTAGACTCTAGCTATTCACATTTCAGCTACCTGTGCAGTGTACTAGGGGTTTGCTGTTATTTCAACAGCCTTCTCATCAGATGTCCTTTGAAACGTCTGTGGTTAGCTGCAAGTTATTCATCTAGAAATATGTTACACCACTTCCTCCACGTCTTCTAATTTTACTTTAGACTGTTGCTCCTGTTCCTACAAAGAATTTTCAAAATGTAGCATGAGGTTTGAATAACAATGAACTTTATTTCCAACATCAGAAGATCAGAACTATTGAGAAAATGCATAAAATACTGACTTTATTTATGAATAAATTGAAGTAATATGACGTTTATGAAATTGGAAGTTTTTTTACTATGGTATGAAAGGTGTTGGCAATCTCTAAACTTACTTAGTGTATTTAATAGCACAATGAAATGGAAAAAATAAGTCAGCCTTTCTAAAGGAAAATTGATTGGAATTCAGTGCTCTTTTCTCTATATTCTTTCTTTTCCTCAGTTAATTTATAGTGTCTATAGGTAAGTATGACTTAAAATAGTGTTACCTTGTGTGGTTTTGTTTACTGCAGGAATTAATTATCAAAAAAAAGGCAAAACTAGCATCTTCCCCCTTGTCTTCTTAATGTGACTAAGCCATTTTGTAATTTACCTACTCTTGACTCTAATACACTACACTACAGGACTAAATCTGGGAAGTATCTGAGCTTCAAGGAACACCATAGTTAAATGTTTCATGGTTCATTCATCCTTTGACCTTCAGGTTACAACAATAAATAAGGAGGCAAATTACTGTCAATGATACCTGGTAGTTTTCCACTACAAGAAAACTCCTTCATACTGCAATTTTCCCTGGGTATACTTTTTTGACTTTCTCAAGTAAATGTGATTAATAGAGGCCAAGGGAAACAGCTTTGAGCTATAAACCAGCCATACTAGTGTTAAGAATTAACTGCCCAGATCCTAAACTCTCAGACTAGGTCTGATATGGGCATTTAATCTTTTCAGATATTACAAGTAATTAAAATCTTTTCATTGTTTCAGATTGAGAGTTTATTACTATTACAGTTACCACAAGGATTAGCTTTAGGATGTGCTTTTGTCTTATTTATAAAAGGTTTTAAAAAGTTGTAGTCTATCCTGTAGGATAGGGACCTGATTTTTTAAAAATCAGTAGCCAATGACAAGCAAATTTTTTCAAATAATACCTGTTCCAGCTTTCAAGCAAAACTGAAGCAGAGGTATTGTAACGTAGTGTTATAGTCCAAGTCCCTGTCTCTAAATAGCTCTCAGCTGCTGAAGTACAGTGGTGTTTTGTATGACTGAACTCTGTCAAAGAAAGAAATACAAGGGACATGTGCATTTTGCAGACTTCCTTTCAAGCTCTTCCCAGACATTTTTCTTGTGTTTTGACTTGTGTCCTTTCTTCTAAATTTAAAATTAAACTCAGATTGGAGATTTCCTCTTTTTTTTACTGTTGGCTCAAAAGATATCTCATTCTCCATCTCGTCACATCCAAAGCTGATGTGCTCTAAGATGTGTTGGGAAGATCCTCCAGACATAATTCATATGTATGTAGGATATGGTGAACACGCCATGCAACATGGTTTGTTAGCACTGGTCTGGAAAGCAAAACATTTGGTGATGAGCACCCATGTAATCGTGAGGACCCAGGTAACCAGGAGGACCCATGTCATTATGCATCTTACCTTGACCTGGCTCTCATCTTTGCCATGAGCTGGATGTCTGTTATCTGGAGTGCACATATGTTCCTCAAGGCTTGTCTTCCAGTTTAGTTTTCTGCTAAAGTATCCAGTTTGCACACTCTTGAGAACACTCAACAATGCACACCAGAGCATGCTAGACTGCAATAACCAGGAGTTGTTGCATTAGCAGTGCATTCCCCAGTCAAACTAAAATAGGAGTCAGATGGAGCAATGGATTTGGTGTAATATGCATGATGGTACTTGTGTTCTGAGGTTGTTTATTTTGCTCCATAAGATTAACCTTTCTGCTAACATTTTTGCTATCTTTGAGTTGCTTATGTAACAATGCAACTTTACCTTAGAAGATAATACTTTATGCTCTTGGTCTTAAAGGTCTTTGCTCAAATTCTCCCTCTGGCTCATATTATTTGACAAGATTGAGTTCATTGCCTGCAGTTCAATGTGTGTCATTAGTCACAGGATGGTAACCCAACCAGATGTGAGACATTCCGTGCTTTAGGCAGTCTTCTTTATCTTCTGTTGTGCTCTTTTATTCTCTTTATGTGCATTTTGTTCTCCTATGCCAACTGAACTCTGAGGTACATACTTAAAAATCTGCTCCTTTAATTAGATCAAAGTTAGTTTTGACAGAGTTCATTAAAGTGATCCTGGTTTTGCTTATTTGTCTCAGAGTCAAAAGCAAAATGCAGGCACTTATTACAAAGATAAAGAATTTATTAACAGAGAAAGTAAAGAAAGGATTTTAAAAGAGAGGATAACCCACAGACAGGAGCCTTTCACCCTCCCCCTTACCCAGCTCTTTCCCTTCCCCACTTTTCCCAGTACAGTAGAAACCTACTGTGCTCCTAACACCATGAAAACTAAATCCCACTCTGTTGAGAGAGAAGAAGGAAAACAAATAGAAATGGAAGACTAATTGTATACCACTCTTCCCGAACAATCAGAGAGCTGGGAGACAGCGTGACTCCACTCCATAGCTGGTTGGAGAAAATACTCCTCAAAAAATTGAGACCTCAGAAGCCAGAGAGCAACACAGTTCCAAGTCCCAGACATTCCTTTGGCGAATAGGACTACGGAAGGGATGTCAGGCTGTCAAGTGTCCACAGAAGCAGCATCAGTTTTACAAACAGAAGGTCCTCACTTTGAATCCCACCTGGTTAAAAGTCACACTGTGACAAGCTTTTAGATGATTTTGGTGGGATTTGGTCAGAATCTCAGACAGTTCTGCTTCTCAGTCATGGTTTATGTTGTGTTACTGAACACATCTGCAGCCTTATCAATGCTCTGGGTATAACCATAGATAACTCTGCTATCTATGTTGTCTAATCCATTAATACTATTTTATTCAGTCTAGTTAAACTGAAACATCAGTTAATGTGACTAGACCTGATGACACAATGACTGACCAAAATGACCTGATGACAACTGATTGCTTTTATTGTACTTTTTTTCTGGTTTTTAACTGTTTAGTAGTATTTTGTGCTTCCATCTCTAGACAACTGTCTGAAAAGTGCTGTTCTGAATGGCTTTGAATCTCAAAAATCACAAAAGTAGTGCCATGCAGTTCTCAAGATACCTTCTCAGTTTTTCGTAATGATCCCTCTCATAGAAGCCCAGTACAAACATTGTTGCTTGTTACTGTCCCATTCACCTTTTATCAGCCAAGCAGTGCCATTCATTAATTGTCAGTTTCTAGTTGTCTTTGTTTCTTACTCATTAAAAAAATCTGCAGGACTACTAATTCACTTCCTTTATTTCTTGCTATTTTAGCATCTTTAAAGAAGCAGTCATGAAAAATATTATTTCTTTTCCTTGTTGTGGTATGGATTGTTCTGGAATACCAGATGCATACAGATTAATATTGATATTTCAGCAATTTTATTTTTTATGTTGCTTATAGAAGTAATATTACTTCTGTAAGCAGCTTAAAAAACGTAATTCTCTCAGTGCATATTAAAAATAGCCTGGGTACTCAGAACTCACTTTTGTTCAGAACCATAGTAGCCTAAAAGTGCTGTGTCAAGCAACTGCAGTAATGGAGACTCTTGATTTAATTCTGTCTGTCACATATTTTTCTGTTGTTCCTGCTGGATGAGTCAGCGAGTTACTAAACTGTGAGTCTGCACCTTTACTTAACTGAAGTACTTTCCTCACAAGTGGTTGTTATTTCAATTGCATGCCTTATCCTTAATAATGACATTAATTAACTTTCTAAGCACTCTGTAAATTTACATAAATTTAGACACTAAGTTAGAAGTTCCTGATTCACTTGTTTTGTTTTGTTAAGGACAGAACTTACAAAGCAGTTAGGATTTCAGACAATTTTGGGGGCTTTTTTTTCAGCTTAAATGAAAACTCTGTGTGAAGATGCATCTGCAGCCCTACTCTGGCTGATAACTTTTATCCTTGATCTGTGCTGCTGTAGGGATTTTGAAGGAGACATGGCTTCTCTCAACATCCTCTGCTGCATAGGTGTGCAGTTGTGTTATGGGGTAGGTGGCTTTCTAGAAAGGCAGAAAAAAATTTGATATTCAGGCTGTGCAAAAGCCAGGTGAGGGAGGAGACCTTTAACTACTGCTGCAATTGAGCAGTTCAGTCAGGTTGTGCTTGTTTCCCCTCTCAGGACATTAGCTATACAGCTTTATGGGACTCCAGCCATCTAAGTGTCTGGTAGAAACAGAGATACTTCAATATCTGCTTTTATTTTGTCATGGTATTCTGAATCTGTTCTGACTGACAAATCTATACAACTTCAGTAAAGGAAGTGTTTTCTGGTTCTGCTTTTTCTGCAGTGTCTACTGCAGCAGGAACCCACCCTGTTTATGGGACCCTAAGAATTATTTAATAAAAGTAAGTATATAACAGTGCATCTGTTTTTCTGGCATTGGTTTAATCTCCAAACTCATTTGGTCTGCGTGGGAAGAAAGTGGGTAGTAGCTTCTTTTGACACTGTAGAATATAATTATGTTGTTGTGAGAAGCAACTTCTCTCTACAGTTACATAAATAAGGTACTTCTGATAGAAATGCTTATTCTTTCTTGTTAGGAATGACTATATGCTTTATAACACAAACTGAATTAAAGAATATATTATTCCTATAACATTAAATCAATAGAGAGCAATTAATTTCTTAGAGTGCTTTTCCTGTCTGCAACTGCTGTCTCTGACTAGGCTCCTCTGTCTATATGTATCAACCCAGCAAATGCATTAGATATACATCTGGAAGGCAGGAACATCTGCCAGAGCCATACTGTTTTCATCTGACAGCTTCCTAGTTCATGTTTTTACCATAGGCTGATGTTGTTTTTTCCTCCTCTCACACAGAAACCCTGCTTACTCTAGGACATTGACCCTGTGTCATAATAGTATGTTCTGATTCTTGGCAGTGGTGGATCAAGTACATTCTAAATGTGTGGAACTGATTTAAGAAACATCATCTTTTTGTGTACCATGGCAGTAATTTATATTATTAATGATTCAATACAGGGAAGTAAGTTTCCCAAATTTTGGTGAGAAAGCAAGAGGAAACTGTCTCCTCAAGATCTTTTAATAGAGCAGTTATCAGATTAGCAATCTGTTAGCAGCCTGGACTGTCATGAGCAGGAACCTACACACAATATGAACTGTCATTTAATTTTAGAAAAAGAAATAAAATTAAGAAATAAATTGCAAAAATGTCACATCTCAAATGGTATTAAAGTTACTTTACAATACCAGAGCTATGCTCTGACGCCAATGTCCAGCTTTCACCAAAGGTCATAGGTAAATGCACTGTATAAAGAGGAAAAATGAAATCAAAATGTAGCCAAAAGAACCCTTTCCTAAAGCATGTCCTTCAGCTCCTGTAGAGGAAATAAGAAAACAACATTAAAGTGCTGGGCTTCCTGAGACGTAAGGTCCTCAGTAGTGTGAAACAGGAGAGAGTAGTGAAGTAGCAAGGAATAGATGTATTTTAAAGTTATATTTGTTTAAGAGCATTTGAAATGGTGAGTTTTTTTGATTGGGTTGGGGTTTGGGGATTTTTTTGGGCTCATTTACAGCTGCATTATTTTCCTGTATATGTGGAAACGACTGGTATGTCAGAACAAGACTGTAACAGAGTACATAAATACTTAAATCAATTTTTATGTTAGGATTTTCTAAGTCATATTTTCACAACACTCTGAACTGCAAACAACATTTTGACATGTAATGGGAACTAATGAATCTCCTGGCTGTCCTTTACAAAGACAAATGTGACTGTGACACATGATGGAAAATCAAGGCAGGTGGGCGAACTGTTTTATTTCATGAGGTTCAGAGCTTGGAGGATAATATTTCTTTTTAAAGTGTTCACATGGATTCAAAATATTGTGAAGAAAAGGTTTTCTGTCTTTTTGTAGTTGTTCTGATAAGCTGTTTATGCTTTTCAATATTTCTCTGGATAATTATACATGATGCACAATATGGCTTGGTGTGGCACGCAGCCATGAGGCAGTAGATAGGCAAATGAACAGAGGGGGCTGCAGTACTTGGTAATAACTTGGACCACTTGCAAACAAGCAGTTCTTCTGAGACTTTTCTTTTTACTTAATAGGCCAGGATTTCCTTCTCGCTTTGTTATTCGAAAGCTGCACTTGAGCTTCTCAAGGCTGCTAGAATAAACTCTGCTGTTCTTTAGCTGGCTTTTTTTTCTCAAGCCCCTAAATGCCAGGGATTTCAGACAACAACCATTTCTTAGTGATATATAACCTACCACAAAGAACATATCTGCTCTTAAACTCCTATAGGTTATGAAGATGTTTAAAACACTTTCTGGCAGAGATCTGTGTGTCAAGTTCAGCATACCACGACTAACACACTTGGATTCTAAAACTGAAAAATGGAGTGTGTCTTGTGGCAAGACAACATGTGCTCCACGAATGCAAATGGTTACCAGGGCAATATTTTGCACGCTCGTTTTGTCAATGTACCCAAGTGTCCATTTTAAAATTATGGGACAAATCCATCTCACTGTGCACAAACAGATTGATGCCAAAGGCTGAGGACAGAGACAGTAAATTTGATGCCTGCCTATTGTAATGTAAATGAATAGTAGAAGGAAGCTGCTTCCCTGTACTTTTAGTTGTTAAGTTGTAAAGACAGTGTTGTAGCATACGATCAAAAGAGGGGGAATTTATAGTTCAGGTCTACTTCCATGTGACAAATCTGCGTTGTTTTATGCTACTGCGAATCAATTCATTCTTTGTTCCATTACTTTGTCTGCCACAAGCTGCTAGATTATTTTTAAAGTCCAAGGAGGACCAAGGAATTGGTGTTCTTTCACTGGTTCAGTGCATTCTGTTTCCAAAGCAGGGTTCATCTGGTGTTGTATCAAAAGGAACGAAGGTGTGGGTATATTTTATGTGGTGGTGAATGAGGTCAATATGGAAAATCTCCACTGGGAGGGGAACTGATTAAGCACTAGTACTAGCTCTGCTATATTGCCTCTAGGGACTGTATTAGCCACTTGTGACTGGCAATTTAATTATAATACTAGTGACTACTACTACTAGAATTAAGATATCATTTTGATCATGAATGGCTATATATAATATTCTTTGAAACATGAATTATTGTAAACCTTTGCACTGAGAATTTGTTTGCTGTACATCAGTGTAAGTTTATGAAATAAGACACGGCCAAGAGATAGTTGAGTAATTTTCTGGGTGTGTATGTATATTTTTATACTAATCAGCATTATAAGTAACAAGTGTCGTGTATAACTTCATGATTTATGAACTGCCTGTTGACAAAGAACTTTGCAAAACCATTAAACAGTGTTTTATTATGTGAGATTTTTCTCCTCTGTGAGATATGAGGACTCATTAATAGAAGTTTTTCTGCATATTGGAATTATTGGTTACATGAAGTAAAATGCACTCCAGCAAAAAACATTATCCTGGAAATAAAAAAGAAAAAAACCCTTTAAAATAAACACCCAAGTATTAGATAAATAAGTTAGACAGAATGCCATTTTAAATAAAAACATTTTCCTCTGAAACTGGTGAGGAGGTGGACAGAAATTTTGACCCAAATAGTTGAAGTAACTTAACTAAAATAAGCAGCTATAGCATCTCAGTTTCTATACATCTTATAGTTTTCTACAAGCTTATTTGAATACATGACTTAAAATTTTCAGTGGTTAGTGTATCACAGTAAGTTTTTGACTGAACTGCTTCTAATCTGTCTAATAACATAAACTGGCTGTATTGGGATGAAATGGCATGAAACCAGGAATGAAAAGATTGTACAAGCTTACACTTTCTTGACTTGATTGTAAATTAGACCATAAATTTTACTTTCTCTTTGCCCTTGATGGATGACAGAGCAAAACTTTCACATTAAATGAGAATAAAAACAAACCCCTCCAGAAATATGAATATAAGCATTAGAGGAATTCTTATTGTATGGTTGAATTTTATTGCAATTCCTGTAATATAATTGCAATTTATAATAAGAATTGTAAAGCTGGTACAAAACAAGTCAACTGTAACAGAATTTTGGAGGGTTTTTTACTGCAAAATTTTTAATAAATAAATGTAATATCTTTTTCCATTTTTTCAAGTCAGCATTTCTTTCATAAAAAATATTTTATAGTGTGTCAAGCAATTATGCCTTTCTACATGTGCCACAGAAGATGTTCACATCACACAGACACACAACAATAGGACCTTGGTATTGCTGTATGCTCCGTCTTTCACATCTTAACCTCAAAACCTACACCTGTTCAGGCAGGTACTGCATTGCCCCATAAGGAACTGGACTATAATAATAAGATTTCATTTCCTTTCAATCAGTTAATATTGGCAATGTAACCGCAATGATACATTGCTCGAGTACTTAGTGTCACCACAGAGCAGACATAACTCAGATGGATTATGTCTGTGTAGGTCAGACTGTCAAATCTTGCCCCTAATCTAAGTTTCTTGATGCTTGTGTTTTGATGAAAATCTTGATGTCTCTTGAACGTCCACTTAGGAAAGCCTCAATAGTGAGATATTTAATATTTTAGACTGTTCATTTAGCAACAAAACCATTTACAAATAACATAGATGAAAGAGGAATACAATATTGTATTTTCTATTTCATGTTTTTTGAGAATTATCTTCTGAGTTGAAACTACTTGGTTTTTTAAAAAACTTGTTTCTATACATAGAAAAATTTAAGCTTTTAAGATAATTTAGCATGAAGAAATATTTTTAAAATATTTTAACATTTTTTTTAACATCTATTTTATAAAATATATTTTTATTAAATATATTTTTATATATTTTTTAAATAGATGGGGTACTGATGAAGGCAGTAGGACACCTCCCTTATGAGGAAAGGCTGAGGGAGCTGGGTGTCTTTAGCTTGGAGAAGAGGACACTGAGGGGTGACATCATTAATGTCTATAAATATGTGAGAGGTAGATGTCAGGAGGATGGAGCTAGGCTCTTCTCAGTGTCATCTAGTGATAGGACACAGGACAATGGGTGTGAGCTGGAACATAGGAGGTTCCATATAAATATCAGAAGGAACTTCTTCACAGTGAGGGTGATGGAGCACTGGAACAGGCTGCCCAGGGGGGTTGTGGAGTCTCCTTCTCTGGAGACGTTTAAAACCTGCTGGGATATGTTCCTACATGACTTGGTCTAGGTGATCCTGTTGTGGCGGGGGGATTGGACTAGATGATCTTTCGAGGTCCCTTCCAATCCTTAACGATTCTATGATTTCACTAAACAGAACAGATGCTGTTCTCTTCTGCTGAACAGAATGCAATAAGAACTTACATACACAGCAGGGGTTCTGAGCACCAACAAACAAACCTTGGCTTTAAAACCAAAACTAGTTTCAGATTTCTAGTCAAGATTTTTCTAAGTCAAAGTTTACAGGATGCTCCTTATTATAAAAGGAGACATTAGAACGACATTTCCCTTTCCATTGTTATTCTCCATTGAATTGGGATCAAAGATGAAATCCTGTTGTTTCTTTCCACTGGGAGCATATTCTAAGTAAAGCAACCACCAACAGTGTAACTGAAGAGAGTGTGAAGATCTCCGGGATGGAGTGCCAGTGTCTGGGGAGTTTGTAGAAGGAAGAGAATGACAATTTAAGGTTTTAATTTCCTGCCTTTTTACCCCCTCTTTTTTCTTTAGGAAAAAAAAAAAATTAAAGACTGACTGTATTGCTGACTCTGGCTGGCAAGAACAACTTCTTCAGGAGGTGTGTTTGGTCCAGCCTACTCTCACATGATTAACCAGCAAGAGTCATTTGTGCAGAAGCCATTGCTTGCCTTAAAAGCTAACAGCCATAAAAGCTCCCTCTGGCTACAAACAGAAATGAAACAAACTGTACTGTTCTAAAAGGGCCTGAAGGAAAAATTACCGAGATGAGAAAGCAGCTTATTTCCCTCTAAAAGACAGTGTTCATCGCAGCACATTTTTTCTTCCATCCAGTCACATTTCTTCCCCAGCATTATGCTAAAGGACTTCCAAGAAGGACGCTAAAGCACGACAGACACATTTATTCCAATGGAAAAATGCCAGCTCTTTCCATCAGTGTAAGAAGGGACCAGCAATAGTTCCATCGAAATTAGTGGAACAACAGGAGCAGGAAATTTCAGGAAATACAGAATCAAGCCCAGCCAGCACAATGCAACCCCCATTATTAAATCTAAATCTGTTGGAGTTTTTTCATTTGAGGTTATACCTAGAACATTCATTACTAGGACCATCTCAACTAGAGGAGCAGGACACAAATTTTAGTGGAAAATCAAGTCTATCTCCTGCCAAGACCCCCATTTCTGAAAGGAGTGTTAGTTAACAATGATTGCAAAAACTCCTCCCTAACAACAGAGTGTGTTTTGTTTGCATTCAGAGCAGAACAGCAACCCAACCTGCCGGCGCAAGTGGATGAATGAAGTCGCAATGAAACTACTTTCAGTGATTGACACCCCCCAAAACCCACAACCCCTTTGCCTGGAGAGAAGCTGAACTACCAGCGATTACTGTTAGCAACCCTCACACTGGAGACCCTGACACAGGGCCATGCCCAGGGATCACCGTTAAGGATTCCTAAGGAGTCATCCCCCGTCCAGGTTAGGACAGTCAGAAATACTATTCTGTAAGAGGAAGGTAAAAAACCCACCAAATCAGCTGTTACTTTTTATAATCTGGCAGCCAAGGCGGCACATTTTGCCACGGAGGGTGTAAAAGCTGCTCGTAGAGAAGCCCCTTCTGTCTACCTGTATCCACAAAAGCCTCCTGGGGGCTTTGTTCACAGACGGCCGGCGGCGATGGAGCTCGAACAACCTTTCGAAGCCACCGGGCCGCCGCCTGCGGGGCCGCTCGGCCGCAGCCGCCTCTTCCCGCCGGCCCTGAGGTGCCTCATCCCGCCCCGCTCTCCCCGGACGTGGCCTTCACCGACGACGCCGCCGCCCAGGCCCGAAAGCGCCGGGGCCGCCCTTACCCGCCCGCCTGGGGAGCTTCGCGGTGCAGCCGGCCCAGAAGCGGCCTCCCGAGGATCCGGCCATGAAGGAGGGGCGCGGAACTACCGCTCCCGGCGAACCCCGGCAGCCGCAGCAGGGTGCGCTGGGACATGGTGTCCGGCCTGAGGCGGGGCGGGGAGGAGCAGGAGAGGAGGAGGGAGGTAGGGCGGAGACGTGGTGTGGGGTTTGTGGCTTTAATCTTCGTTAATCTGTTTGTTTTAAGCTGCTTTAGAGTAATCATTGGCTGTATCAGCAGCCAAGGGCTTACAAAATAAAGAAGTGCAGGACTGAGGAAGAATGTTAATTGAATTTAGGGAATTTCTGGGAATAACATCCTACAGAAGGACAGTGCCCCTCGTTCTCCATAGTCGGGTCTCAACAGCACAAGTTTGGGGTTGGGTTTTCTTTCCATTTTGTGATTTTACTGCCTTCTGCTGGTCAGAGATGATGAGGCTGGGCTTAATGTTTTTAATCATCAGCACATGATCTCAAATTAAGCTTCAGGATAAATACCAAGAGTAGATGTTTCATAATTTCACGTTGGTTTTTGTTAGGTAATTCCATGGATGTATTTCGCACAGCAGGCTTGATGAGTAGAGAGGATCATAGCTATTAACATTCAAAGCAGGCAACACCATGTTTCAAAGGTTTCACTGTTGCCTTGAAGTGGGGATATAGGAGACATCCTTTCTAATCCTTCCTCTGCCTTTCAGCTCCCTGCTTGCTCTTCGTTTCTGTGTTCCTATAAATCACTAATCACAATCCTCATCTCTTTCAGGACTCCTCAGACTTGAGCAGCAATACGTGAGTGTAGAAGAGCTAAAGTACTACAATTCAAAAATCTTGAAGAGTGGTCATGTGCAATTCCTGTTTCCTTTCAAAAGGAGAGGAGAGGTAATACACAGAAAGGAGAAAACACTTTCTACACCCTTTATATTCCAAGAAAAGATAAAGATTTAAAAATAAAAAACATGTTGTTGTTTGTTGTAAACTCATGGAAGAGTTTGGTAGCCCCACAATAACAGGTAATCTATCAGTGCAGAAGGAAACAGGCCTCCAGCCTTCAGCTTGATGACCTATTTTAGGAATAATAGTTCCTTAAAGCTTCATCTTTGCTTTTATTCTCAGTGACAAAGATGAATGTGCTTGTCTATTTATGTATGGTCTAAAATATTGAAAGCTGAGGAGGTAACGTGGCTTCACTTTGGCTAAATGTTGAACAAAGAATTATTCAGTTGATCAAATGAAACGGCTATTTCTTTGCCTGAAATTAGTTGTCTGTGTTTTCCTGCTCTGAAATGTAATAACCATGCCCTGATTTGATAGCACACACAATATGCCATCTGGATATACATTGTAAATCCCTCAGGCAATCACGTTATGAGAATGAAGATACTTATTTTCTGCTTTTTGCATCAGTCAGATCGCACAAAACAAAGTTTTGGTGGCAAAATAAATACTGAGGTGACATAACTGTCTGTAAAGAGAGAGTCCTCTTCACATTCACTAATCCCTGTTTTTGTGGGGCAGTTTTGCAGAGGGATCAAGAGAGAACAGACTGCATTCAACAAACTTCTAACAAATGACAGAGTTAACTTGCAACACTTTAATGAATTATGAGCAGAGGCTGAGGGAGCGGGGGGTGTCTAGCCTGGAGGAGACTCAGGGGGGACTTTCTCTCTCTGCAACCACTTGAAGGGAAGTTGCAGTCAGGCTCTTCTCCCAGGCAACTAGCGCCAGGATGAGAGGGCAGGGCCTGAAGCTGCCAGGGGAGGGTTAGGTTGGATGTTA
>JAOXOE010026796.1:0-20423 GCA_028565055.1 Phoeniculus purpureus
CCAGCAGGGTGCCCAGGCAGCCTGGAAGCCCAATGGCATCCTGGCTTGGATCAACAATAGTGTGGCCAACAAGGTTAGGGACATCCTTGTCCCCCTGTACTGGGCACTGGTGTGGCTTCCCATTGAGTACTGGGGGCAGTGCTGGGCCCCTCACATCCAGAAAGAGATTGAGGGTCAAGAGTGAGTCCAGAGGAGCAATGAGGCTGGGGAAGGGACTGGAGGGCAAGTCCAATGAGGAGAGGCTGAGGGAGCTGGGAGATGTTTAGCCTGGAGAAAAGGAGACTCAGAGGGGACCTTCTCCCTCTCTCCAAGTCCCTGAAGGAAGGTTGTAGTCATGTGCAGTCAGGAAACTAGTGCCAGGACAATAGGGCCTGAAACTGCTAGGGGAGGGGTTAGGTTGGATGTTAGGAAGCCCTTCCTCATGGAAATGGTGATTGGACACTAGAATGGACTGCCTAGGGCAGTGGTAGAGTCCTCATCCCTAGAGTTGTTTAAGGACAACCTGTTTGTGGCACTTAGTGCTCTGGTCTGCCTGCTGTGGTGATGTTAGATCACGGGCTGGGCTGAATGAGCTCAGAGGTCTTTTCCAGCCTCAATAGTTCTGTGGTATTGAATTTCAGGATCAATTCTACGTCAACGCGAGCTGAAGCGCCATCCATCTCTACATACAATGTACAGATAAGTCTCAAATTAAATCATGAAGGTCCTTTCTTGGCTAGCAGGCAGCTACACAGATTAGCGACACCATCAGTTTTCCAAAGACTATACCCATTTCCATTAATGGATCCATGCAGATACATTAATGCAGTGACATGTACTTTTTTCTTGGAGCTAGTTAGCTCCTAATTTGTGCAAGCGTGATACAAGGTATTCCTCCCCAAAAAAGCAGTTTGGAAAAATCTTCCAGACAAAATATCATCATAAAAATAAGGAGTTTTGTCTTGGAGGCAAACCATCGAAATCAAGGCAACATGTAGTACTGCCAGGCACAGAAATTATATGAAATAGGATCCATGACAAGCACAGCAGCTTGTCCTGGGGATACAGACAACCTTCGGTGGCACAGCTAAGTAGATGACATCACAGTAATGACATGAATGCTGCTGTACAGCCTTATCCCAGTTTAGAAGTTAGAATTACCAGAGCTCTCTCATAAATTGCATTTTGAAGGCATTAGATAGTTTTAAATTTGCCGTGATTAGATTTCTTTTATAGAAAGAGTTTCAATAATGCAGTTGGATTGATGGGGTTAAATAACTGTCTGCCATTATACACTGGGATTTCATTTTTTGCCTTCCTGCTTTGAAAGGCAGAGGGGAAAAGAAAGAAAAAGAATGAGAGTGATAATGCTTTGAACTTAACACTGAAAAAGGTCATGAAGACCCAGCTTTAGCTCTGGGTCCTCCCCAGAGGGAGGAGGGAGGGAGGACCTCTATTCAGGCTTCTTAATGTGGGGAAAGCCTAGTGGGATCAGAAGACAGCAACTTCCAGAAGCAACCACTTAACAGCACATTTATCTGCATCTACATTCAACTTAGGTAGCTGTAGATCACTGCAGAGCAGGCAACCTATAGTGAAGCTCTAAAACACATTTTCCTTCTACTGAAACTAATCATAAGACATCTTCCTAGAGAACCTTGCACACTCCTACAGTTTTTGAGTGTTTTGTCAAAATATCTGAATTTCTCCCTAGATCTTTTATACATGCACCATTCACCCAATGCTTTAGTCATCATTTACACCCTTCTCAGAGCCAATGCAGAGACGCAAAAGTGCAAATGCATACATGTGTTTAGTTATCTTAGTATGTAACCATAAATACTACATAGGTCTGAAACACGTCTGATGCAGATGGACTGCAAAGTCTGGTCCAGCAGATATCCCTTCAATGAGTTATGGAATCAAACCCTACAACCCACAAAGAGTTATAAACCAGGTATGTTTTTATTCTGATGTTGGGTGCAAAGGGGATCTTTCCACCTGTCTTGCACACTGAGAGCCGTAACAGCCATGGTTACACAGGACACATTGGATTGCCGAGAAAGGCCTGGCCATATTAAAATTCGTTTTGAGAACTCATTACCACAGGTTCCCCCCTCCCCATGCTTGTGTAGTGATTGCCTGGGGGTGACAGGGCAGGAGTCTCAGGGTCAAAGTTTGAGGTCTTGCTCCTTGTAAACTTCTCACCCTTAGCATGAAATGCTGAGTTGCAACCATGAAACCAGTGAACCTTGCCATGTCTTGAATAGCTGTTCTTACAGATAACAGAGTTTTGACTAATTGTTCCTTGCACCTCGTTATGGCTTCCTGTGATCTATTGCTTACATTTGCCAAAGTTATTTTAATACTTTTAACTTCTACCTGTAAAGTTAATTATTTTCTAGCCATATATCATCAGGAAAACCTCAGGGCACTGAAAAGTTGTACAATTGTATTATGGGTTTACTGTGCTGTAGTCCTGTTGTAGGATCTTTCAGAAATAAAATGCTATTGTTCCTGTTTTGTGCCCTTGAACAGAAACCTGTCAATTCAACAAACTAATTCTCACAGGGAAAAGACTTTTCCTAATTGAAAGACAACATGGTACTGCAATTTTTACAAGTGAATGTGATGTGAACTATTATTCACAAGACATTCTAGTCTTCTACTACTATCAACAGTTACTTTTAGAGTAATCTCCACTCCAAACTGCCCAGTTTAATGCCAGGCAAGACATAGGAAACTCACCTACACACCACAGCTGCTCTTCAGGACTGCATTACTTCTGTGATTTAACTCATGCGTAAGATGCACATGTTAAAATCTTTTTATAAGTGCCCCCCCCCCAATCTGCTGAATAACAGACTTCAGTATGAAGACTATTATCAAAAAATATGAACTGCTTCTCAAAGAAAAGGTTTTCAGGTGTACTTTGTTAATCAGATTTTACCAACTTTCATCCAAAGTCAAAGTTTAGTGAGATACATAATTTTCAAATTCACTAGGAACATAAAATAACCCAACAGCTGCCTATACCATTTCCCCTCATCCTATTGTTACATATCCTCATGAAAAGTTCCTCTGCAGCCTTTCTGTAGGTTCCCTTCAGGCATTGGAAGGCAGCTAGAAGATCCCCCAAGAGTCTTCTCTAGGCTGAACAATCCCACCTCTCTCAGCCTGTCCCCATAGCAAAGTTGCTTCAGCCCTTGAATCATCATTATTGCCTCCTCTGGAGTCCCAGTGGGTGACTCCAGATCAGGCTTTCAATAACCTTTTATTCAGAATTGGCTTTTGTAAGCAACTACCAGCATTGTTGCACAAGAATATTCTCAGGGTACAAAGCCTACAGAATTAACCTGCTTAATCTAGATCTGAAGGAGTTCAAGAGCACAAGCGCTTCCCAACACTCTTTGCCAAACTCATCACATTTTACCTCCTAATTTTTTTTACCAAAAGCTCAAGTCTTGATCTTATCTGTCTCAACTGTAATCAATTGATTATAATTTCTCTCTTTCTGTTCCACAAAGCTGAACTGCATAGAAATGAGTGTTTATTAAAAGATCATTTTTCCTCTTTGAATATCATTAACACAGAAGGGCTCCCACACCAATCCAGTTGCCAAGAGAGATCTGCCACTGTGCCAATCAGATAGATCCAAGTAAGGCCACTCTGTCCTTAGGAAAAATATAAACCACAGCACAGAGAAACATTGTCAAAGTAAAGGAAACAGCAGCTTCCACAAGCTCAGGAAGCTGGGTTGTCACCAGAGAACCGGTTTTCATACTGCCCATGTAGACAATAAACATTTTTAAAAAGATAGCACCTTTGAAGAATTGAAAGTACCTACCCATTTTGGATTTTGTTCAGCCTTAGGAAAACAAAGGTTGTCAGCCCAGACTATGGGCTATGGCTGATCAGGAATAGCTGCTTGACCTCCAAAGTGAAAAGATCAATGGGAACATATTAAGAAAACAAAACAAAGTTAAAAATGAAAGTACAGGAAAAATCTTGAAGCAACTACTTTCATCAGACAGTGCTTCAATGGAAGTGATGGAAACTAGACTTGCTTACCTCCGCTTCCCTGTCAGTGATGATTATACACCTCCATCACATCCTTGTTCTCTCATTCCTCTTCCAGCCTAAGAATCCTAGCCTGTTCAGTTCTCTCTCACAGAGAAATTATTTATGTGTCTGAAATTAGATCTCTGCTGAATTTGGCCTGGATTTCATGAAATCTTAACAATAGGGGGAAATGAGGGATTAATTCCACAAGGGAAATGGAACAAAATATATTTTTGCCTCTGATGCTTGCATGGAGAACCTGAAAAACATTTTATAAAGCCCAAACGTTCAGAAAAAGAGAAACAGTCAACACATTGCTGTGACTGCCTAAGCATAGTGGGGGCAGGCAAATCCCAGTCACTGTGTGAGCTGTGGGGAACCACAACTCTAGGTGAGAACTAGGACTAGACTCACACCTTACCACTCTCTGAACACTGGTCCTACAAGGAGAGAAAAAAGCTGAACAAAAAAAAAAAACCAACCCCCAACCAACCAACAAAACCCCTCAAACCACAAAACAGTTTCCATTAGTAGTTTGCTACTGGTTGAATATTCATGGTTTAGTAGTATCAGCTCCTGAGTTTTTGCTGCTCTGCTGATACATAAAATGGCAATGAGGAAAGAACTTACACATTAGATATTAAAATCCTCTACCCAGCTATTAAAAAAAAAAAAAAAATCAATATTTTTTGCCAGTTGTAGCTTGTTTGTGACCACATGAATGTGACCTTCACTCAGGTCAGGGGTCAGCTATTACATTTCTGTCTGATCCATGACCTTGTCCTGTTTAAAGCTCATTTCTCTTGCTTGCACCCTTCTCCTCTTCCATTAATTCATCTCTTTGACCTTCCTCTGAGTAATCATCCCATTTCCTCTAATCTTTGAGTAACAGAGACAACACTCTAGCTGTAAGAGACAGAGATGGGACAAGGTATCTTTTTTCCCTACAAACCAGGAGATGTAATTCATAGTGATAGAAATGCAGAGGAAAACACGCCTACACTGTATTATATTGATGCCTAATAGTTTCAAAGAGCTGTTGAGCCCCATCTCTGTATCAGGCTAATGTGGGATGAAACAAGAGGAAGAAATCTTTGTATAGAAAGACGACTTGTTAGTCACTTTATAATAGTGACAGACCATTAGGATGTTCCTCACTGGATAACAACCCTATGTCTCTCTGCAGAGGAGACACATGAACACCTGTGAATCTGCAGAAGCAGCTACTGATTGCAGCTTCTCCACACACCAGTCTGAAGGCAGGCAATTAAAACCCCTTCTACACCATGCTGAAGTTAAGCTCTTGCCACCACCACTACTCCTCACGTCTGATTTCTGAAGAAACCTGCCCTTAGGAATCACATACAACAATAGTGGGACTGTGCTTTCTTCCCATATCCCTTTCTCCTCTTCAAAACCAATTAGCTTTAACAAGAGATGATGAATGCAAAAGCCATGCAGAGGTTAGGTGAGACAGTAAGACTCTTGGTAGGCAGATGTGTGTATTTATATACACAAAATGGGGAGAAAAAAAAATGTACTTTTAAAGCCAACATTTAATAAAACAGAACAAGTTCATTCCATAAAGGAAATCCAAGGCTGTGCTGCACAGACACACGGCACGTAATAAAATGGAAGTTGGTCAGAGCTGCTTGTCAAATACCTGACTAGGAATGAAGTCATTTTCTAACAGAATAGTTACCTAGCAGGAGCATTTCCTGCCTTTCTATGCCAATTTCTGCTTCATTACTGTCAGGTCACCATACTCCCCCAGGTAACGCCAGAAGGTAATTTATAGCACCAGTAAATGAAACGTCTGTTATGTCAATAATGGGCAGCGTAACTGTTTATTAGAAAGTTGCTTTTAATTCAATAAATAACAGCCAGGAAAACATTGTGACTGATCCTGTCAGTTACTAAATTAATCTATTTGAAGTCAGAACTCTAAGAATCTAACAATGCAGCATAATCTAATAATGCTTAGTAACAGAAAGCTTATTTAATTCTTATAGATGAGTGAAGTACTGGAAGAAAGATTCTTCTTGTTCACAGAGCTCTAGAAGGGCAATGTTTTGCAGGATTAGTAGCTGCTTCAGTAGCTACTTGCTGCAGATAACAGATAGATAAACAGTCAACCAACAGAGGCAGAGCATTAAGAGCAGGGGCTTCCCATGTGGCTCTGGGGGGGATCATGTCACTGCAACTCCACTAACAAAGAGAAGAAACAGAATGAGTGTTTCCACAAGCCAGTGATTTCTAATGGTTTGGATTGCTCCTGACAGTCTGACATCCACTGCATAAATCAGGTTTGTCGTAAATTTTTGCCTCAATCATGTTGTGATACAGAAGTAGTTTCATCCCCAGGGACAATAAAAACTAGCAAAACTTCAGAATTCTGGAATTGGCTTCAGCAAACTCACTTTTGAAACAAGCAAACACAATATTTGGCATATTCAAGTAGCTTAAAAAAAATTGATCTTCAAACACTTCTCAGAACTATTTTCCCTCGTTCTGATACTCTTTTCCACCTCAGAGTAGTATGTTACTCTTTTTCTGCCCAATAAGAAAGGAAATAAAAATTTGCTGAAAGCCAGAGAAGGGCCAGATTAAAACTCCTCATCCATTTCTATGCAGAACTGACTGCTGCAGAGCCCCAGGCATCAAGGACAGTTCTAACATTTAAGGAAAAATGTCTTAGTTTTGTTCCTTGGACTACTTTACTCACACGTGATATGTAGAACAGCTGGAAGAATATCATGGCACAAGTGAAACAAACTTCAGTAAACAAAATACTTTGAAATTAGGAGTTCTGAAACAGGAACCACAAGGGACAGAATACACCTTCCCTTCAATCATTTCAGACTGTCTCCTGTGATCCATAAAGCCCATCACTGTAACACCTGATGCGAAGCTTTAGATCTATTAGTATTTTATTCAGAGTCTCTCATGACACGGGGTGAGTTTCAACATAAATAACACCACAAGCCTACAGCTGGCAGCAAAACACGTGCAGTGTAGTTCTGGCCACTTGTGCCCTACACTTATATGTATATACACATATACATAAAATTTACATCATCAGCCTATGCAGTGGGATATTTCAATCCTCATTTTCAAGATCACAGGATCTTGAAAAGTACCTGTTTGATAGTATCTCTTGATGGTCTGAGCTATAAGATTTGCAATTTTAAAGTGGAAACATCCAAACTCATAATGTAACAGGTAATAGCCAAGAGCAGTTCTGGATAGGATGACGGGCAATGGTTTCACATTAGAGAAAGGCAGATTGAAATGGGCTGTTAGGAAGAAGTTCTTTAGCAGGAGAGGTGTTGAACACTGGAAGAGGTTGCCTAGGGAGGGAGCTGAGGCACCATGCCTGGAGATTTTCAAGGTGAGGCTGGACAAGGTCTGGGAAACCTGCTCTAGTTGAGGCTGTCCTGTCTCCCTGCAGGAGGACCTCCTTTGGAGGTCACTTCCAACCCAGGCCATTCTGAGATTCTATGATTTGGTCTAGGCAATAAGACCGACATGAAGTATTACAGCAATTTGTGAATTCTGATTCTCTAAAAGCATAGATGTCCAAATCAGTTTTCTTGATATAATTTTACTGGTTAAGTCATCAGAATTCCTTACAATTCTTAATTCAAGATGCTTCTTTCCTGTTCAAAACAACTTTCATAGTAGGACCAAACAGAAGATGTTTATCATAACCCGTGTCTCTGGTACTCATAATTGATCAGGACCTAAATTTCACTATTTGAGTTGCATTGTTCACGTACGTGTACAGGTTCAATGAGCTTAAAACTTGCAGTTTCATCTGATCACACAGGAAAACACTGAAGTATCAAAAGGGGAAGGTGTTATAGGTAATTTAGCTTTTAATTAATCTAAACTTGGAACTAGAATTAGAGTATGCAATTTGATTGTACATTTTAATCAGTCTCTTAATATAGCGTTTTAATCTCCATAAGCACACACTCACATGTGGAAGGGGGCAGTAGAAGGCTCAGCTAAGCTCTCTATATCACTTGAAAATTTTAATTAACCCAAGAATAACAGGTCAAACTAAGCTACTCACTAGTTAGAATTAAGGGAGAAATCCCAAAATTTTGCTTCATTTGAAATAAAAGAACTTAATTTTCCCCAAATTCATATGAAACAACATTAGAATTTATAGCCAGCGTAAGCAACACTGATCAGTGCTTAGACAAACAATAAAAACTGCTAGGAAAATCAGTTTCATTAGGAAATTCCACATCAGATATTCCATTGGGGAAATAAGCCCAAATGAACTATTGTGCCACGGACAAGGGTGCAATGTAAACAAATAAACAGCTGAAAATTTGTACAGAGACAGCATAAATAGTGTTTATTGTGAAGTGTAATACTCTGCCCTTGCTCCCAGGTTGTAGCTGTTACTAGTGTTCCTCAAGCAAGATGCCTGAAGGTTTCTTTTAACTGATCACACCCACCTTCACTTTGGTGACTTGACAGTCATCATGAACACACTGAGAATGAGAAGATTGGTCCACTGGAGAATGGAGCCTTCCCTCAGAATTGTAGAGAAACTGAAGCTGATCTACTTGTATCTCAATGTATCTTGAACAAGAATTGTCTCTCTCTGTGCCACAAGTACTTTCTTATGATCCTCATTTAAGCACATAGCTGCAAGGTATGCATATACCTTGATATATGCTTGATGCATAGTACCTAGTAAACATCTCCCTTCTGAGACAAATTTTTGATGGGGAAAGGAAATCAGTAAGTCCTTCCACAAAGTTCAACAAATATTCACCAGCATCAACAAGAAACAAAAGCTCAAGCATGTGAATTCCACGTATCCAATTTGCAGCACGCTCTTCTATTGAATGGAAAATAAAAAACTCTTAAGTTTTTAATCATCACGATATAGAGTCATAGAATGAATGACACGGGTTGGAAGTGACCTCCAAAGGTCATCCAGTCCCATCCCCACGCAGTAAGCAGTACATCTGCAACCACATCAGGTTGCCCAGATCCTTGTCCAGCCTCACTTTGAATAGTCCCAGGGATGGGGTCTCAGCCACCTCCCTGGGCAGCCTGCTCCAGCACTGAACTCTCCTCCTGCTAAAGAACTTCTTCCTAACAGCCAATTTTAATCTGCCCTTTTCTAATGTGAAACCATTGCCCCTCACGCCAGGCCTTTGCAAACAGTCTGTCTCTAGCCTTCATGTAGGTCCCCTTCAGGGACTGGTGCTCTCAGGTGGCCCCCAAAGCCGTCTCTTCTCCAGGCTGAACAATCCCAGTTCCCTCAGCCTGTCCTCGCAGCAGAGGGGGTCTAGCCCCCCAAGCCTTTTTTTGGCCTCCTCCGGACCCACTCCATCAGGTCCATGTCCTTCCTGTATTGAGGGCTTCAGAGCTGGACACAGGACTCCAGGTGAGGTCTCAGCAGAGCAGAGTAGATGATTAAAAAGGTTGTATTCCAGAGGCAACATGCCCAGGTTTTCAGCTGAGGGGCACCAAGCAAGACCAACAGAATCTGTAAAATGTTACATCCCACAAGATGGGAAAGCTCCTCTCCCCGAAAACTTAAGATGTGTTCAGAGCTACAGTTTTCCTTACTAACAAGCTTTCAGGGTGACAGGGACACCAGCAACATCACCTGCAAAGATTGAAAAGCAGATGGTCTACACGTACCGTCACACTTACATACAAAGTACCTGTTACTTAGGTGCTGCTTTCAGGCCCTTGACAGGATGCCAAAGTGGTCCGTGGTGGCAGACCTTTAGGGCAACCAGTAAATAAAACTGTCAGAACAAGAAAAATGAATAGCTGGAATGTGAAAACAAAATTTAATTGAACTTGATGTGTACGTCAATTTAGCCTCTGGGGCACACTACCATTACTTGGCTCTTCCTACCCTGGAAACATCCAAATCACTGTCCGCTGTGACTGCTGTTCCAGGCTGAATCATCCAAACCAATTAAGAAAATGTAAATCACAGAGTTTGTTATAAGCCACCACCCTAGCCTGCTTCACATAGTGTGAATCTCTGTGGGCACAATGAGCAAGGACAAGAAAAGCATCCAGACAGCCTGCTTAAAAGACCTTGTCTCACAGAAAGCCATGAAGAGAAAATCTTTGACCCTTTTTTCATACCACAGGCTGGTAATACACTGCACACCTGCAAAACTAGAGAAGAGGATTTACTGGATTCTGTGACGTTCGCCTATTAAAAACATCCAGAGTAGCAACAATAAACAATTACGAGTAATGTTACTCATTCCAAGTCGGAAAGACATTTTCCTACAACTTTGAATTGCTGGGAATTTCAAAGGAGAATTTCAGTCTCAAGCACTAACACCAGAACTATGAATCCCTAAGCATCTCACACAGCCGGAAGGTGACCAAACCGCTTGGTTCCTTTACTTGCCAATCTCTCTCAAGGCAAGTGGACACTGAATGACAGACCTGAAAGAAGCAAACATCCCTTTCTGCATTCACAATTATTTCCCATAATTTCCTCAAATTATTCATAAGCAAAAAGATTTTGCATTAGTCAACCAGAATTTGCCTTGATCACTGTAGCAATAGCCAGATTCTTAAAGATGTACTGTTCCTTTGAAAAATTTAGTTTTAATCCAGCTTTTTCTTATAACCAGACTCCTTCCCTATACAGTGTTTTTTCCATGGCTGAAGTTGGCACTTCACCTACTATACTTGATGCTGCCATTGTATTTCCTTTCAATTTACTCCTCTGCCAGCCACCATAAGCACACTGAAAGCACTCATCTTTGATATAGTGAACTTCACTTAGCTTCCTGTCTAGCTCACGGACAAGACATTAAAAATTCAGTGTTAAAAAAAAAAAGAATAAAAATCAAGTTTTTACACTGCAAAGCGAGGACCTAATGTTATTTTGACAACAAATACAGTCTTGAGGGACAGCCACAAAAATGTTCATAAAACCATTGATAACCTTGGAGAGAGGCAGAGATATTGGACTTGGAGATTCTTTGAGCAGCTATTGACTATGATGTTGCCCACTGCAGAATGATTCATTAACAAACATCATAAGGAAGAGTCACATACAATGAGTTTCACTATCAGTGGGTAATGAAAACATGGAAGGTGTTCCTCTTGCAGTAGCACAAGAGCGTGTAAAAGAACCATGTTGAGATGATCCTTCAAAGATCTGACACGTAGGAAGCAGCTGCTGAGTCCAATTACATGGTGCAGGTTGCTCTTGTATCTTCCCAAAGAGCAAAATTCTGGGCAAAGGCCAAGCAGCTGTCTAAAGGAACATAGCTCCCCTAAAATATGAGTCACAAAACTCCATACCCCCCTTCTAACCATTTCGGTTGGAATTCTGGTCATGACTCATTCCAAGAGTAGTGGAAGTGTCAACAAATTAGACATGCCTCTATCTAGCCTCGAAGATAACATAATAGAGATTACAACTGTCACACTTGATGATGATTATCTGTGAAAGATCCTTACAAAGTTTTTATTGCTCTTTTCAAAAACTGATGATTCAGACAGAACTGGCAGAAAAGACTGGATAGTCAGCAAATGTGGCTTTGCCTATTTTCATCATAAAGATTGGTGGCAATCACATATGTAACGGTATAACCATCTCCTTTCCCAGGAATGGATCATGATCTCACCCTCTCTGGCCATGGTCTGTAAAGTTCAATGTATATTCCACTGTCCAGTGGCGAGAGAAACTGCAGAACAGGGTGTCATAAGGCAGCCAAATCCATCTATTTCCCTTGCATTGCACCAGTATGCAAGGGAAAACAGCCAAGTACTGCTCAGACTTGATTTCTGTAACAAACTGCAGTTACAAATTAAGAAGATGATCATGAAGCCCAGCAAGCCTCAGATGAGTTAGTAAGGAAGACTGGTGCTTGTAAGTACATTGCTCAGCTGCTCTGTGCACGAGAATAATGGCTTCAGTCTTTGTGCCCTTAAACTTCAGCCACAATTCAATCATATAATCTTAGACTGGCCTGGGGTTGGAAGGGACCTCCAAAAGTCATCCAGTCCAACCCCCCTGGCAGTAAGCAAGGACATCCTTAACTACATCAGATTGCCCAGAACCCCCGTGTAAAGGACAGGCAGAAGCAAGACAACACCAACTGCACAAATCAACTCTTCAAAAACAAATAACCTTTTAAAACTCTTCTGTACACTTTCCTCTGCCCCTACAGAGAAAGTAAACCCCTCCTGAAACAAATGCATGGGGAGAACTTGTTTGCCAGCATGCCTGTAGTTGCACTTCTGAGCACAGACTGCCAAGAACTGGTGGCATGGAACCACCACTGCTATCAGAAGCAAAATCTTCTACAGTTAACTAGGGAAAAAACAGCAGTACGAATTGACATTTATAAAGATAGAAACATGGTTCTATCCACATACGTCTAAAAATGCATCCTCACCACATTTGCTTCAGAGCCTAAAGGGTATTAACTGGCCTCACTCTGTCTGATGGGATTTATCAGGGGCTAAGCCCTGCCTCTGCACAGCTAGAGGATGCTGTACAGCTTCCAGCCTTGTCCTAGGCACTGGCACAGCTGACCCAGGTCGCATCTCACCCCCACTCCCTGGCTGGGGTACTGGGACAGAGCTGGGCTGTTAAGTCCCTGTCCTGCAAGACTGTTAACCCCTGGCACCTCAGCCAGCTGCTGGCCCTCATGACATCCTGACAATTTCATTTCTCATCTAAACCATTTTTTTTCTCCTCATAAAGATGTACTCCACCTTGCAACACAAAAAACAAAGATTAAAATGAAATCCACAGCCTACTATTGCTACGATTAAACCTCAAACAAAACGCACATGCCCTCAAATCAACTCCCTTATCTCATCTCTTCAGGAAGAGCAACACAAGAACTGCTGACTGCACAGCTAGAAGCACTAGCACATTCTTGAAGCCACCAAAAACCGATAAGCACATTTCTGTCTCACACTGAGTCCACTCCCATCACTGTCACATCGTAACAACAAACAGGGCATCTTGCTCCAAACTGCCTCCAAAACAGAGGCAATTTTATTTAACTATGCAATGTCGATAGCAACTCCAACTCGCAGTGGCTCAAGTATGGGTTGTTTTAAAAAGAATTCTAGCAAGGAACAGTTTAATGGTAACAAAAACCTCGTATCATCCCTTGCTCATTTATTTGACTGGTTGATTACCATCAGTCAAATACTGTTTTACAATTTGAACTTCAACAGTTTTGACTCAGTCATTATATTCACATTTGTCTGCAACAACAAAGACCCTTTAGCACTAGTTTTTAAATAAAAAACATTAGTTTTTAGTACATACGTCTGTGTTAGAAGTATTATCCCTCAGAACAGAAGTCATTGGAGTCTGTGGGAAATGTCTGTATTTATTGTTTTGCTGTTCTGGTTCACAGCCTGCCGTAGAAGCTAGCTCTGGTTCCCCACACACTCCTCCATGCCCAGTTTGCATGCTGCTATACAGAGATGGCAAATTGTGCAATCACAGACTGGGATGGGTTGGAAGGGACCTCAGAGCTCATCACGTCCCAACCCCCTGCCATGGGCAATGACAACTCTTGCAGTGCCCCATCCAACCTGGCCTTGGACACTTGCAGGGGTGGAGAAGCCACAGCCTCTCTGGGCAACCTGTTCCAGGGTCTCAGCACCCTCACAGGGAGGAATTTATTCTTAAGATCTAACTGAAGTCTACCCTCTGCTAGCTTGAAAACAGCTTTCCTGTAGGCCCCCTCCAGGTACTGGAAGCCTGCTCCAAGCTCAGAAGTTCCAACTCCCTCAGCCTGTTCTCATAGCAGAGGGGTTCCAGCCCTCTGATCATCTTTGGAACTCTTCTCTGGACTTGCTCCAACATTTCCATGTCCTTCTTGTATGAGGGAACTGGATTAAATTCTCCAGTTAAGGTCTCACAAGAGCTGTTGACACTTCATTTGATCGAGCCCAGGACACAGCTGGCCTTCTGGACTGCCCTCACACACTGCCAAGCTCACGTTGAGCTTCTCATCTACCAAATCCTTCTCCTCAGAGATGCTCTCAATCCATTCAGCACCCAGCATGGATTTGTGATTGGGGTTACCCCAATCCAGATGCAGGACCCTGCACCTGGACTTGTTGAACCTCATGCAGTTTGCACAGGTCCCTCTTGGATGCCCTCCACACAGCTTGGTATCACTGGCAAACTTGCAGAGGGTACAGTCTAACTCCATCTCACCGGTGTCCCTCTTCACTCAAGGCAGCAGGAACACCAGCAGCTCAGTTGAGCAACAAGGAGGAACACGAATCATCCTGGATCAGAAGGTTTCCCTGAAAATTAGAACTTGTCTCTGCTGTCTTACTATTTTTCTCTGTTTATGTGAGGCACATTGGTGTTCCACAGCACTTACTTTTAAACCTGCAGTACTGAAGTATAATGCTACCTCAGTTTTACACTTCAGAGACTCTGACTAAGACTTACAATACTGAAAGTCACAGGTATACACAGAGAGCTTCCAACATGCAGTTTGCCTGTTCCATTTGACGCTTTACCCTCTTCATATGCACAAATCATCCAATTCAGATGGCCCAATTCCCAGTTTCCCCTCATCTCAGAGTGATGAGGCATTTGGCAAACAGAAGTTGCAGCAAACTGCTCAATCTTCCTAATTATTTTGATTTTTCAATGTACTTAATGCGGAGAGTATTTAACCAACCCCAAGGAAGCTGAGATATTGCCTCCAAAGCTCATTGAAACTGGCACAGGCGTATAAATTACAGGCAATTTGTGATCACAACCTGTCTCTTTTCACTTTCAGTAATAAAAGCTCAGTATGCCTTGACTTCCATTAGAGGTTATCAAGAGAGACTAGAACAGCCATCAGAATTCAGCTCTTCACTAATTAAGGTCTAGGAATTAAAAGAATTAGCATGGTTATGGTTAACTTCTTCGGGGGGTGGTAAGGGGTAGGAAGGCAATGTGGAGCTTTCAGCAGTACCTGTCTCTTAGTTGTATGATCTAGCTCTCTGGTACATTAATACAGGGATCCACCATGAAGCCATAGAGAGTTGTTACTATTCCCTGTGGCAGCAAAGCTCCCAACCTTTAGATTGTCAAAATGAGCTATTAGTTTCTTTGTCTCCCTCCAATGCTCTGAAGAAACACAAGAGATGCCTCTCCATTCAGCACCACAGACCATGCTGACACACTAAAGCAAATGGAGCAATGCACCGATTAGGAGGGATCCACAAGCTACTACGCTGCTGATTTTGTGGTGCCAGATACAGAACAAGAATTACATCCAGCCTTTACCTTGCTTCACAAGAGCCATCAAGGTGCAGTTGAAAAACAAGGTGCTGCAGAGGGAGCTGTCTGCTGCAGAAAGTATCAGGAATGCTGCAGGACTTCAAGAGTGGGGGAAGGTACAAACCAAAGAGCACTCTGAACTTTCACACAGATAAAAAGAAAGGGGAACCGTCCACTCAACAGCTATGATCCTGTTTTTCTTGGAGAAAGGAATCTGGGGGTGCTGGTGGAGAGCAGGATGACCATAAGCCAGCAGTGTGTTCTTGTGGCCAAGAAGGCATCCTAGGGTAGATTAGAAAGGAGGTGGGGTTAGCAGGTTCAGACAAGTTCTCATCCCCCTCTATTCTGCCCTGGTGAGACTACAACTGGAATATTGTGTTCCGTTCTGGGCCTCTCAGTTCCAGAAAGACACAGAGCTGCTTGAGAGAGTCCAGCGTAGAGCCACAGGGATGATGAAGAGAGTGGAGCATCTCACTGATGAGGAAAGGCTGAGGGAGCTGGGTCTCCTTAGCTTGGAAAAAGGAGACTGAGGGGTGACCCCACTGATATGTATAAATATGTAAAGGGTGGGTAAGGAAAATGGAGCCAGGTTCTGCTCAGTGACATCCAATGATACGACAAGGGGCAATGGGCGTGAGCTACAATACAGGAGGTTCCGCATCGATATGAGAAGGAACTTCTTCCCAGTGAGGGTAACAGAGCACTGGAAGGGGCTGCTCAGGAGGGTTGTGGAGTCTCCTTCTCTGGAGACATTTAAAACCCGTCTGGATATGGTCCTATGTGACTTGATCTAGGGGATCCTGCTGTGGCAGGGGGATTGGACTGTGGAGGCATGTGCAAGTCCATGGCAGAAGGCAAGCACTGCCCTTGCTTGCCTCACTTCCCCAGGTGCCACTGAGGATACTTGTTCCATTCATCTCAGAGTTTATTTAAGGCAACTTGAGCCCGCTGCCCCTTACCTTTTTGCTAGGCACCTCTGAGAAAAGCCTGGCTCCATCTTCTTTGAACCCACCCATTAAGACAGTTGAAGAACCAAATATAAGACTCCTCCAAAGCCAGCCCGAACAAACCCTGCGCTCACAAACTCTCACCACATCATGTGCTCCAACCCTCTGATCTCAGGAGCCCTGTGATAGACTCACTCCAGTCCAACACTGCACATGCTGCTCTGGACACGTTCCCACAAGGGATGAACAGAGCAGGGGTTGTACTTGTATGATATTTTGAGGTCCTTTCCAACTCCTAACATTCTGTGATTCTATGAGGGGACTAATCACTTTACTTGGCCTGCTGAAGGCTCCTTCATGGGATTCCCTAATTGCAGCAATTTCAGAAAGGAACTGCACAATGCATAGTGTACCCTACCACGCTGCATTGCTAAACATTTGGGACAAGACACACCAGGGACACAGTGCCACCCAGAAAAACCCTCTCCCACACCAAAACCACCAGCACTTTGGTTTTGCTATTAGTACTGCAACTCCATTAAGGGTTGCTTCTTGCTCAGCCCTGTCAATAAAACATACCTGTTCAGAAGCATTTCCATCAAAAGTGGTTCAGCTTGGTTCACTATATTGGCCATATGACAAAAATCACAGAATGTCAGGGGTTAGGAGGAACCTCAAGAGATCATCCAGTTCAACCCCTCTACCAGAGCAGGATCATGTAGATCAGAATGTGCCCAGGTGAGTTTTGAATGTCTCCAGAGACTCCACAACCTCTCTGGTCAGCCTGTGCCAGGGCTCTGTCATCCTCACAGGGAAAAGAATTTTCCTTGTGTTTACATGAAACCTCCTGTGTTCCAGCTGACACCTGTTGCCCCTTGTCCTATCACTGCATGTCACTGAGCAGAGCCTGGCTCCATCATCCTGACACTCATCTTTTCCATGCTGATAAATGTGAATGAGGTCAACCCTCAGTTTCCTCTTCTCCCAACTGAAGAGACCCAGCTCCCTCCGCCTTTCCTCATCAGCGAGATGCTGCACTCCCTTTCACCATCCTTGTAGCTCTGCACTGGGCTCTTTCCAGCAGTTCTGTTTTCTTCTGGAACAGAGGGGCAGGACACAGTACATGAGGTTCAGCCTCACCAGTACAGAGCAGAGTGGGAGAAGAACTTCTCTAGCCCTACTAACTACTCCCCTTCTAATCCACCCCAGGATGCCACTGGCTTTCTTGGCCACAAGAACACATTGCTGGCTCATGGTTTTGACAAAAACAGTTTTCACTGCTGGGTTTACAAGCTGCCAGCAAACCATTTGGGCTGAGATTAAGGTCCCTCCTCATACGAACCGTAGATGATGCCTGCTACTACGATCCACATTTTGCACAAAGATACATTCAAAGAGGCTCCCAAGTGTAAGGAAACATCTCGTATGTTTTAATTCTGTTTCTCACACTTCAATTCTGCATCACCCCAACACTAGATGCGGGGGGGGGGAAAGAAAACTAGAAAGAAAAACTTAACATAGCCATGTTCTGCTTAAGTCCAAAAGCTGGATCCTTCGAAGAGGGAAGAAACAAAAAAGCTTTCTCTTCAGAAAGAGGGAACAACCCTGAGTATCCAGGAGCCTGCAGTGAAAAGGCTGTTTTCTGGGTTTCCACAGACAAACCATGACGCTAGGAAATCCAAACTGATAGGTACAAGGCAAGAGAGATGAAGGCCAGGCATATAAAAAGTTAAACTGTCCTCAGTTTGCTTGCTGCAGCTTTGCAGTCAACCACTTAACTCCTGTCTTGTGGAGTAAACAGAATTTTCCCTGTTAAAGCTGCTAGCCAAGTGGATGAATCTGAATTCCTTTGCCCTGAAGGTACCATTGCAGAAGTATCATGCAGTCTGTATTTCTACTGTAGGGGTTATACTTCACAGTGTGCAGGAGAGTGGAAGAAGAGGAGTTATCGTGGTGAACAAGACAGCAAGGGGATCAGTTACACCTTTAGAGAAATCACTACCATCACCCAGTGCTCAGGGACTTCAAGATAACTTAGCTATTTGAACGTGTCTCCAATTCAGCATCTTCTGAATATAAACAACCAAACTCTGTCACAAATACACCAAAAGAATCCCAAAGGACTCAAGAAGAGTAAACACAATAAAATTAATAAATGTATTTGTAGTCAGGAATCTGTCTCTCCCTCACAAATAGCTCCGTGTATATATTAATTGTAAACAGGGTATTTTGCACTTCAAAGCAGTGACAGTAACACTATTTTTCAGGTCACATATGCTCTTGTCTCTTCACTGAGGTAAACATGAACTAGGATGACATAGAAAATACTTCCACCAGTCACAAATTCCCAACTGCAATACACAAGGACCAGACAGTCTCTCTTTCTGAAAGAGTAATCCCTTCCATCTCGTCTGCACGTTCAAACAGTCCCTCTTGCCATGGAGCTTCTCTATACCCTCGTTTTGCTATCATTGAGAGATGAGAGCGAGAATTCACATGGCATTTCAACCAAGAGCATTTAAAGAATAAAAAGCTTCCTCTTGGCAGCAAATATTTGTGCATTTTAATGACACTTTTTTTAAAAGCCCTTTTAACTAAGCAATGCTAACTCTAGAATTTTGTGTTTGGGTTAGTTAGTTTAGATTATCTTTAGGTTAGTTGTGTGTTCCCCATGTGAAAAACCCAGAGCTTCAAAAGCATGACTTCTCTCTTGCTTTCTCTGCAAGTACACCTCTACATGCAATGTAACATAACAGATAGATTGGGAAATTATACATAAAAAAGATGATGGATTTTGTTTCCTAACAGAATGCAAAGGACACTCTCATATCTGCTCTGTACACTCACAACAAGCCAAGAACAGGGATGTCAGAAAGGAATAGATCCTCTTCAACAAGCACTCCATCTCATACGCAAAGTATTATCCTCCTGGACAGATGTGCTTTTCAAGAGCAGAAAAAAAAAGATCCCTACCTCACCAAGATCTTCAGCACCGCAGTGAGCGTATTATGTACTGGCTCACCCTGAGCACCATCACAGCTGAGCTCGTGCATCATCTACAGAAACAGCAAACAAGCCCTCAGAACCATCTCTTAGGAGTTTCTTTGATGAAAATGAATAAAAACTTGGACTCCTCCAGCTGTCTGTGCTCTTTGTGTAGGGAACACAATCAGATATGCTCAAAAATACCATTAATCCTCTTGTCATATACATGTGACACAGACAATGAACGTGTTTTTATCTGAGGTTACTGCGTGCGCTTGCGCTTTTCCACAGGATGGAGTGTTCCTGGAAATAATTCCTCTGTATTTTCCTCTCCTTGTTTAGCCTTTTCCAAAAGTCTGTTCACAAAAGACAGGAGCCTCAAACCAAAATAGTCTGAAGTTTTTTGGATCAAGGAAGATCTTCATTACCAAGGACAATAATGGAATGTGATTTATGAAAGAAGATCCTAATATCTGAAGCAGGAAGCATCTTCGTGGCTGACAGATCACAAAAGCACAAGAGTCCTGGGAAGAGGTCAGTGAAGTCAAGTAGCAGAAATGCCTGTTTGGGCACATATTCCTCAGAATCAAAATTCAAGCAGAGATAAAGCTGTAGGCAGAATAATGAAGATGATGAAGGAAGTGGAGCACCTCCCTTATAAGGAAAGGCTGAAGGAGCTGGGTCTCTTTAGCTTGGAGAGGAGGAGACTGAGGGGTGACCTCATTAATGTTTATAAATATGTGAAGGGTGGTTATCGGGAGGATGGAGCCAGGCTCTTCTCAGTGTCATCTAGTGACAGTACAAGGGGCAATGGGTGTAAGCTGGAACATAGGAGGTTCCACATGAATATGAGAAGGAACATCTCCACAGTGAGGGTGACAGGGTGACAGAACACTGGAACAGGCTGCCCAGGGAGGTTGCGAAATTTCTTCTCTGGGGATGTTTAAAACCTGCCTGGATGTGTTCCTGTGTGACTTGGTCTAGGTGATCCTGCTGCGGCAGGGGGATGGCACTAGATGATCTTTCGAGGTCCCTTCCAATCTCTGATGTTCTGTGATGACATACTTAGAAGAAAAACATCAACCCAAACATGAGTGGCTGTACTGAAAATACACAAAGTTCAGTGCTCTAGAAGCAGCTCAACAAAAGACTGAAAAGCAGCAAAACAA
>JAOXOE010026797.1:0-20413 GCA_028565055.1 Phoeniculus purpureus
GAGTGGGCAGCTCACCATGTTCTCTGTGCTGATGAGCTGTTCTGCAGATTGGCCGAGCTCCAGGACCTGCCTTGCTGCAGAGTGCTGATCTGTCCCTCCAGGTGCAGGCCTCCCCCATTACCCTGCTCCCACTCAAAAAAACTACTCTCAAAGCATAGACAAGGAGCTGTTAGCGAGTATTGCATTTTTTTAGTAACCAGTAAAAGTACACTTGTACACAAAGCTACAGCATACAGATTTGGCTGTAAATGGCAAAATACCAGTGAGAGGACAGCAATCTGTTCTGTTTTGTTCTGAGAATCAACATCGTGTAGTTCTGTATGTGTAACAGGCATGATTTTTTATGAAAGCTGCTAGGCAAGTGCATGGTAAGCATTTGCTCCATGCTAATATTAGGAACCATACTGACATGTCTCAAATACCTATAGAGAAAATAGTATGTGAAATACACTTTTATCCAGCCATAACATCTAGAAGTCATTGTTCAGTTAACCAGGACTGCTTAACATTTATGTGACTTCGAAAAATAATTTAAGGGACTTCGTTTTGGTTTAGGGACTCAATTTTCTTATGGTGCAGCATAGCACCCTAAGGAAATATAATGAGTCTTGTTGTAAAACTGGCAAGGTCAACAAAGATGGTGTGGAAGAGCTGCCATAGATATCTCTGTAATCACTGATGAAATTTTGGGTGATTTTTTTTTTTTTTTCTGGGACATTAGTTCAGAAGTCAGCAGTCTACAGCACCAAAAACAGTGTGTAAGGGCTGTGAAGCAGCGTACTTTTCTTTAATGGAGAAAAGCTGTAGGTTTTGTATAGTTAAGTCTGTATTTACTTGATGGTTATGACCTTGACAAGATTTCTGTGTAGTAAACGTTTAGTATAGGGTCGTGCTGCAAGCACTCTACAGAGTTTGAGCTGTGTAAGAGAGAGGACCTGTGGTGAATTTGCCAAGTGAGAAGTACCTGCTGATAAGGCAAGCTCTCTAATGCTATATAAATCCACAAAATAAGTTTTACATGTTTAAGATGGTTCTCCAGATGCCTTTGTTTAATGCGTGAGTGCATGAATTTCTGACATCAGGGCATCCAATCTGTGAGAATTTAAGTAATGAACCTTCTTACTGCTGTAAAAGTGACAGCCAACTGCTCAGTTTCCCAAACAGTGAACTTAAACTGTATAAATGTCTTTACCTTTCTGGTTTGACATGTGAAGTAGGTCACAGGAGAGAAAATGGGGCAAGAAAATCAGAGTTGTTGGCTTCAGATACAGCAGCTGTTAGGGCTGGCCAAGACACCCACCGCTTACCCTCTACTGTTGCTATTAGTCACATTTGAGCAGAAAATGTAGATTAGTTGATTGAAACTCTCATATTGACTTTAATACCTAGGCTAAATTTTCTAGTTTGTATCTAATACTGAAGTTGAGTGTTAGATTTTCTTTATAAAACTCATATTCCCTGTTGGCTTATGAGAGCTTTTTGTATAGAGTGTGTAAAAGTTCTCAAACAGAAAGTTTAAAAATTGTGAAGTCAAACTCCCAGAAAATCAATATTAGCGTATTGTTAGTCAGCTTAAATTGGCCTTTCTGCACTTACCAAAGTAGAGAAGGACAGTCACCACTCTCTTACTACAGAGCTTTCATGCTACTTAGCACACAAAAGGTAAGTAATATTCTTGAAATGGGTTATTTATTTAAAATACCTGTGTCTTCAAATCAGTGGGACCCACTATTGTAGATTTGTCCACTTGATTCAGACTTTGAAGTGCAAGTAGAGCAATTACCTGCTTGGTTAGAGGTACCTGACAAGAGCTTCCATCACTTTGTGCTCTGCCTTTTTTCAGTGTAAGGACCTTGTACACACTCACAAGACATTACACATTTTCAGTTTATTTTACCTTTAGTTTACTGATTATCCCGTATGTGTGAAATCCATGGTGAACTGTAGCATTCAGGCTGATCTACTTCAGAAACCATAATCTTCTCTCCTGTTGTTTTTACCTACTTTACTATTGGCTTCTGCCGTTACCAGTAGGATTCCTTTGGCAAAAACACTTCATACAGGCAATGACCTTCACTAGTGTTTCATCTTTCAACTTCTACTGAGACATGTACTGGAAAACAATTTTTTTGTTCACATGCATTAGTTCAGTCTCTCCTGGGTCTTGAGTATTTGTAATTTTGGATATTAGCAGCTTTGTGTCATCAGTGAACTTGCTGACAGTGCAAGATGTGTTTCAGATTTATGGAATCACAGACTTGTAGAAGTTAGAAGGAACCTCTGGAGCCCGTTCAGCCCAACTGTCCTGCTCAACCAGTGCACTTTGAGCTGTTTGCATAGGACCACTCGTAGATGGAGCGAGATCCACAGTTTCCCTGGGCAATGTGTGCCAATACATGGTCACTTCACAGTACAAAAGTATCCGTTGCCTTTGTTCCTGTGAGTAGACACTACTAAAATGAGCCTGGTTGCGTATTCTTTACATATTGAAGTATTTGTATACATAAGTAAGATCCACAAGAACACTCAGATCCCTTCCTGCCAGGCTGCTTTGCAGCTAGGTGGGCCTCAGAATACATTGCTGCATGGGGATATTCTTCCCCAGGTACAAGACTTTGCTGTTCTCCTTGTTGAACTTCACAGGGTTCCTGACGACAACATACACTTAGTCTGAATTAATTTGCTTCTGTCTAAAGATTGTATTTGCCAGCCTGTAAAGGTGCATTTTGGTGCAGACCCTCTGATATATCAGCCATTCCTTCAGTTTTGAGCAATCAACAAACTCTCTGAGGACACACTTCAAGATCATTAAGGAAGCTATTAAACTGTACAGTATTGAACCCTGTCATATGCTGCTAGCTGCTGGCCTTGAAATAGCCTGTTCCACTGTTTACAACCATGTGGGCTTAGGCATTGAGTCAGTTTTCAGTCCGTGTCACTATCTGCTCATCCAGCCCCTACATCAACAGCTTGTCTGTGAGGATCTTAGGGATCAATGTCAAAGACCTCACTGAAATCTAGGTATACAATAGCCACTGATGTCCTCTCACTGACCAGGCCAGTCATTTCATCATAGAAGTTTATCAAGTTGGTCAGTCATCACTTTCTCTTAGCGAAGCTGTGCTGATGATTTTCTTATCCTTAATTGCTTCAAACTGGTTACCAGGATTAGGTACTCCATTACTTTCCTAGGTACTGAGGCTGATTGACCATCCTGTAGTACTCTGAGTCATCTTTTTTGCTCTTCTTGCAGACAGGAGTGACATTAGCTTTCCTCCAGTAGTTGGCCACTTTTTGATTCATAACAGTGACTGGGAATATTGTAGAGAATGGTCTTGCAATATGTCAGCTCTCTCAGCATTCATGGGTGCGTCTTATCAGGGCTTATGGACTTCCTCAGCTAGCAGATTGTCACTGTGTCATCTCATCTTTTCATTGCTGTTAATGTCATTAGTTGATCCTGCTGATAAGGTCTGAAACAAGAGTAACCAATTAATTTAGTTACTGTGCTAATGGACTGAGACAAAAAGGAGGGTTCAAAAACAGTGTCTAAAGTTGCAGGCAAAACCAAAGACAAACACCTGGGATAAAACCAATAAGCCACACCTAATTCACACAACCAAAAAAGCCCAACCAAAAGACGTACATTAATCACATATTCTTATGTAACTGGAGCAAGCTGCTACCTCTGGCTCTTCAGGGGAGAGAAATGTTCAGTAGTTCTTTTCCTTATGGAAATGCCCCATTTAAGTTTGTGCATTCATTGCTTAAAGACCAGTTCCCTGCTCCATGTGCTTCCAAGTCAGTCCTCTACTCCAGTTTCTTATGGAGCACAGATGAGGGATTCTCCCTCTGGTTCAGCAAACAATGGATTGTAGGTGAAAGCTTTCCTCTGCTGATGTCTGAGGTTCCAAACTGCCACTCACTCTCCATTCAACAAGGAAAGGGCAAGATGGCTGCTGTGCCCAGCTCCAGCAACATTTTCTTCTTCTCTGAATGAAGATCAGACAAGATTAACTCCCAACAGGGAGCAGAAAGTTGCAAAATAGCAATACTTGTTAGTTCTTCTATCTTCTTCAAAAAATGCTTGCTTGTAGAGGTGTTGTTTGGTAGGGCTGAAGCGAAGGAATAGCTTGGTGTTCCAAGCTGTTTGTCAACGATTGCCATAGCAACTCCATTTCCCTCAGGCTAGACCTGCCAAATTCCAACTACAGCAAGATACAGAGTCAGTTGACAAATAACATCATCTTCTTCAGTTATAGAGAATTTTTCTTTGAACTGACTATAAATAATTAAGATATTGATATCTTAGGTCACATTTTCTGTCAAATGACTGCCTCCTCTCAAAAAATCAATAGTGTGGTATTTCCTCTCTAAGTTTTGCATCTCCTTAATCTTAAATTGCTTCTAAACAATTTAGTTTCTTAAACTTCATAGTTATGGCTAAATGTTCTCGTTTCTATGAGAATAATTAAATTCTACTTTTTGCTCCATAGCTCTGTTCTTCTACCTTCCCTGTGGTCTTGCAATCTGCAAACTAACTTTTGTGAATGGTTAAAAAGGAACAGTGTTATCTTGGAGATTAGTTACTAATGTAGCAGTTTGATAGGAGGTGTGGTGATACAGAACTTGGGCATGGTGTGGGCTGCTCAGACTTACTGTATCACCAACACCTCAGTGGTGTCTTTCCTTTAGTAACAGCAGATGCAAATAATGAATGAGGTAGGATTTTTCTGTCCTTCCAGCTACAGATCAGTTGAATTACACTTCTAAAACCTGCAGTGGTCTGTCAGTGACAAAGTGCTTAAGAACCAGTGGAAATTCTAAGTGCAAGGGTACTGTTAGAGAATAAGGCTTTTCGTAGGGGGAAAAATGTTGATCTTCCCTGAACAGCTCATATTAGACAAACTGGAAGTAATACTTAGCAGTTCTAAGTGGATATACTTTGTGGTGTGTACAGCACAGGGAAATATTTAAACTATTGTGCATAAAAATATGAAATGAGGTATTACTACTCCTCTTAAATTTTATTTTAGGATATTATGTGTGCTTCCTGTAAAAACAGTTCAGAAGAAGGCAAGAAAAACCATTGTCCCCCAAACACAGGGGCTTTCTAATTTTCATGTAAATAATGAGCTTGAAATGATGTGGTTTACTTTAAAAGAAGTTACATAAAACCAGATAACCATGAAATATTGAACAAACAGCTGTATTATAGCATGTCTCATAAACAGGTGAGTTTGTGTGAAAATAATTTGCAACTCATGAGCAAGTTATTTTACTACTTGTAAAAACAGACAAGAGTTTGGCAATGACAGAAGCTAAGTGACTTGTAGCTGCTGTAAAATGTACTTTTTCAGGGAAAATTTGAGTCTAAGAAAGGTTCTTTGCCTTCACAAACAGTTTTAAAGCACAGAATTCCCTCAGCCAAGCATAATAAAGAAGCCAGTGTCTCCTGTACATGTGTGTGAGAGCACTAAAACAAAATAGACTGTCCAAGAATGCAAATAAATCCTGTTGAGCCATTTCACTAATGAACAGTTTGGGCCCAAACTCTCATTAGCTTGTCTGCAGGAAGTGAAAACTAGTAATAGCGGGAAAGGACATATGTGAGAAGCTTTTTGCTGGTACTCTCTTAAGCTGCTGATGTTCAAGGATACCCTTTAGCAAGTTGTAGACTTAAAAAAAAAAAAGTGATTAGTAACCAGTGCTCAAGAGCAGAAAGCCCAATCAAATAAAGCCATAAATTCCTGAGTGCTTGGGATAACAGCCTGTAAAACTGACAAAAGGCTTTGTTTAAGTGACCAAAGATAGCTCTGGTATCTAGAATCATTGGCACTGATCTATATTAACGTATGGAAGGTACATTTTTATTTCCTTCTAAGAAGGTAAGCGTTTTCTGTTAATTTCATTGCAATGTTAAAAGCAGCTGTTTCCTTTGGGTGGGCTCTAACAGATTTCTCTAACAGCTACGTTTAGTTTCTGGTTCTTAAAAATTTTAACATTTATGCTACTGTTTATTTTGGAAGAGGTTTTTCCGACAGGGCAGTTTAAGGAATTCAAATTTTTTTCAAGAGCTATCAAATACAGTTTTAAAAAGAGTAGGCATGATCATTTGTTTAACTGAAAAATTTCTATGGTTTGGCTTTCCAAACTGATCTTGCTAAAGCAGAGCAAAATTTTTACCAGGAAGGGATTATAACAATTTATTATTTATTTATTTCAATTTCTTCTTGTGATCTTGTGGTAGTTAAGTGCCGGGGAAAATTCTGATGTGGGATAATTTTATTGGGTTTTGTGTATTTTATAATGTAAGTGAAACTTTTCCCTTTAATTGACAGTAATCTGGTTGATAAAGGAAGTAATGAAGTGACAAAGAGTGACGGGTATTTCCTCACCTGTGTAGTATTTATTTTTTCTACATTTTTAGCACTTGAGGTATTTTTAACTGAGTATATTAGTCTTTTACTACTTGTTACTTTTTCAAAAGGAATGAAGTTTACATAAGGTAAAGTTTGTGCTGAAATTAATGAGGGAAAAATACAGTTAATGTAAATCTGCAGAAACTAGTTGAAGGTTTAGAACCTTGCTATAGAAAGCGGAAAGTAACAGATAAACCAGATGTTAAAGAGTAACCTGAAGCTAGAAGGTTGAAAATAGTTTCTGGAATGGTGAAAAAAAGTTCTCACTGAATATTGTTGTTCATCAGTGCAGTCTGTTTCACATTATTGTAGCGATTTTACAGCTAAAAGCCTCGTATGGTTTTGCAGAAGTGCAGCCAAGAAAAAACCCATTTTTTTTTTTTACAATTACTTAATTTTTTTAAACAGTGCCAGGTGATGCAGTAGTATTTTCTTAGAAGGGCTGATGCTGTTAACCATATATTTTGGTACTTAGAAATGTGTTCTGTTGTTTGTTAGATTTTGCACAGGATCAATTCATCTGTATAGAGGGTGTATATACCCATGCAGTCAGGTCTAGAGTTTGTATTTGTGTCTGAGAACTGAATCTGGTGTTCATTCAGGGAGAACAAATGTTAATGGTGTTTTTCTCAAGCATTCTTTTGCCCAATTAGGCATCTCTCATTATGAAAAAAGAATACAGTAAAAGGCTGTAAATTTGCCTGTTTATTATGAAAGGCAACAATATAATTTGTATAGAAAGAGCAACTGTTGGGCTTAGGTAGCCTATGTGCATGAAAACTGAGTTTTACCATGACTGGATATTACTGCTGCTATTTTTGAGAACAGTCTAGTTCTAACTTGATTACAAGGGATACTGTATAGGCAAGGAGCCAAAAAGTGTGTTAGCCTGAAAAACACAGCAGAATAACACAGTTGTGTAAGGCTACAGGGGTATACAAGTTTTCTTTTCAATAGTTTTGGAAGTTTAGCTTAATTTTGTAACCTTATTTTTACTAGTGTACAAGTATGTACTGACACCCAGGCACTTTAAGCCACTGAGCCTGAAAAATATGTATGTGGAGACATGCAACATGGCAGCAGGAAGTAAGTCTTCTCAGCACAACCCTCATAAGCCCTAACCACTAAGAGAAAAAATTATGCCAAAGTTTTAAATGCAGTAAATTCGTAGAATTTTAAAAAGTGATTAAACAATAGAGAACTGTGTGTTAAATGATGTAAACTTATTTTAACAATTCTATTGTGTAAAATCTAGTTCTTTTGTAATCCATGGGTTCCAGACAATTCTCTGTGTAAGAATGTAGTCCTTCAGGTTCAATCACTATTGCAATCTGTAGTACTGGTAATGCATAGGGAATGTGTTGAGATGAAGAGAAACCGATAACATTGTAACTATTTTAGATACTTATTTTAGGACTCTTTTTTTTTTATTCTCTTCTATGAAAGGAGTAATCTCATTTTTCCAGTCATTTAGTATGGTCTGTTGTTCTTTTTTCCTGTTCTACTACATCATCTACTAACTTGGAAAATTATGTAACTACATTATGGTAAGAACACAAGACCCTGAGGTCTGTTATAAACAGCTTAGGTTCTTATGTTGTATAGCCTTTCAAACAAGGCCTTGGGATCTTCTTGTTAGGGTATTTGCTTTAGTAAAGACCTAGGCATGATGTACTAGTGTCTGTTTATTGAGTGCATAGCAGTTTTGACATTGTTTGCCCCACTGACACAAGAAATACATATCTTTGTGTATTACTTTGTTCTACAGGGGTTTTTTTTCTTGATGGCATGCCTTAGACAGTAACTAAAAGTAAGAGTTTCAGGCAAAGATGTTTCTTACAGTGTTATTTGTTTTCTTTTTTCCTTTTAAGTCTGAACAGCCCAGTCCTGCCAGTTCCAGCTCGAGTTCCAGTTCCAGCCTTACACCATATCAAACCAGCAGAAAACAAGGTACCAGCAAAATAAGACAAAATGAATGGTGTGCGTTTTGTAACCTCTTTTCTGCTGCTTTTCATAGCCTGAACCGGTCATAGTTTTTCAGATGTGGCTAAAAGGACAAAGTAAAAGGGAAGAAAATGTGTACGTAAGAAAAAGATGTGAAATGTAGAACCACTGCATTTGAAGCACCAAATACATGTTTAAAAGAGGATATACTAAGGAAAGCTACCTGGCATCATCTGAAGCCCTGCTTAGAAAGATGTGACTTGCCATGGGGAGTCCAAGGATATCTGTATGTGGACCCTTTCAAGTAGTCATGATCTATGTGTGACATCGTGAAGTTTTAAGAGAGCATACAGTATTTACCTTAGATAAAAAAAAAATCGTAATTTAGATTGTAGGAAACCTTTAATATAACCAAGTACTACCATTAACCTAGCTGCTAACCATTAACCATGGGTCTGCTGCTAAACCGTGACACCAAGTGTCACATCTACTTGTCTAAATACTTCCAGGGTTGCCGATTCCATCACTTTGACAGTCTTTTGAAGAAGCAGCTGTTCCTAATATCCAGCCTAAACTTTCCCTGGCACAACTTGAGGCTGTTTTGCTTTTCATTCTATCTCTTGCTAGTTGAGGGAGGAGACTGACACGTACTTGTTACAGCCTTCTTTCAGGTAGTTGTGGTAAGTGTTGAGGTCTTCCCTCAGCCTTCTTTACTCCACACTGAACAACCCCAGTTTGCTCAGCTATTCTTCACAGGACTTGTCTTCTAGACTCTTTACCTGCTTTGTTGCTCTTTTTTGAATCTGCTTTAATCTCTCAATATCATTCTTGTAGTGATGGGCCCGAAACAACCCAGCATTTAATCTGCAGCCTCACCAGTGACAAGCAGAGAGGTGTGATCACTTGCCTATTCCTGCTTGCTGCACTTTCTAATGCAAGCCAGGATGCTGTTTGCCTGCTTGGCCACCTGGGCACACTACTGGGTCATGTTCATCCAGCTGTTGACCAAGACGCCTAGGTCCTTTTCCAACAAGCAGCTTTCCAACTGCTCATCCCCAAGTCTGTAGCACTTGTGACCCAAGTGCAGAACCCAGTACTTGGCTTTACTGAACTTCATACTGCTGGCTTCTGCCCTTTGATGGTACAGTCTATCCACATTCCTCTGCACAGCCTTTCCACCCTGAAGCATATCAACACTCCTGCCTACCTTGGTGTCATCTGCAGACTTACTGAGTGTGCACTCAATAACCTAATTTATATCAGTAAAGATGTTAAACAGGTTTGGCACCAATCACTTTGGGGAGCATCACTTGTGACTGGCCACCAATTAGGTATAATTCTATTCACCCTTTTTGGGCCTGGTTATCCAGACACTTGCTGCTTTTATCCAGGGAGAATTATGCTCATCCAAGTCGGTTTCTTCAGGAGAATGCTTTGAGAAACAGTGCCAAAGGCTGTACTAAAATCCAGATAAACAAAGTCCACAGTCTCCAGCATCCTCCAAGCAGGTGACCTTGTCATAGGAGATCAGGTTAGTCAAGCGGGATCTGACTTTCATAAACCTGTGCTGACTGGTATTGGTCACCTGGTTGTCCTATGCGTACCATGTGATGGCACTCAAGGTGACCTGCTCCATAACCTTCCCCAGTACTCAGGTCAGACTGCCAGGCCTGTATCCTCATATCCTCCTTCCAGTCCTTCTTCCAGATGGGTGTCACATTTGCTGACCTCTAATCAACTTCCAGAACCTCCCCATTTAGCCAGGACTGTTGATAGATGTTGGAAAGTAGCTTGGTGAGATGACGGTTAGACTTTATGGTGACTTAAAGAACTTATTAGAGGTTTTTCTGTAGATAAATTCAGATTCATTCTGTGTCATCATCTACTAAACTACTTAGTTTGCAGGATTGTGCAACTGATATAAATTATATATAAACTGATATAAATGTATAGTCAGACTTCTTGATCTTCAGAGTGGGGGCATTAAAAAAAAAGCAGCTTTGGACTAATTAAAACTCCATTTGTTCTGTCTGTTTACATTCCTCAATGGTAGAAAACTTAAGGTCATGAAAATACTTTAGTCCCCCCAGGCAGACAGTTTATTTGTAAATAGATGCACACATGATGCACATCTATCCTACTGCCTTTCTGTAGGTGGCTGGTACTGATTTCCTAATGTGTTCTGGCAGTGCTACTCTAGGCAAACAAAATTGACTGCAATTGATGACTGGCTTCATGCATTTGACTTTTACCGAAGGCTAAGCAGAATGCCTTCTTGCTGAAACAGTTTTTATTTCATCATGAAAACCTCTTTAGTTTTGCGAACTATCCATGACAAGCCATTTGAATAGCCATTCTTTTACCTATTATATTATGCTGGGCAAAAGCCTGTTGACTTAGTATTTTCTTCTGAGCAGACTGGGTACAGACAGTTTTTAAAGTTTTTGTACCATTTCAGGAACATACGGGAGATTTTTCCTGTGATATGAACAACTCTGAAGTGATGTCTTTCTTTCCTCAGTAAAGAGAGTTTATTATTTATTTCTCGTAGTTCCAGTTACTTAAATGTGTTGTTTGCCCAGGTCATGCATTTGTATATCAAAGGGGTGTTCACACTATATGTTGTGCTCTGGTTAGAATCATAGAATCATAGAATCATTAGGGATTGGAAGGGACCTAGAAAGATCATTTAGTCCAACCCCCCTGCCATGGGCGGGGACATCCCACCTAGATCAGGCTGGCCAGAGCCTCATCCAGCCTGGCCTTAAACACCTCCATGGACAGAGCCTCAACCACCTTCCTGGGCAACCCATTCCAGGCTCTCACCACTCTCACTGTGAAGAACTTCCTCCTCGCATCCAGTCTAAATCTACCCAGCTCCAGCTTTGCTCCATTCCCCCTAGTCCTGTCGCTACCAGTGCTTTTTTCCCTACCTATAGGCTGCTTGTCAGGGCCACTGGTCTGCTTCCATTGTGCTTGAACTCTAGCAGTATGCTAACCTAAGTTGTATTTTTTTTTTTAAAGTCTTCTGTCCTTCAGGCTTACTCTGATATTTCTGCTTCCTTACCAAAAACTACTACTCTAACTTCCTAAACACACAAGAAGGTTTAATGACATTTTTAGAAAAGTGTTAGCAGGGAACAGAAAATGAACTGAGACTTTGCTATCAGTGCTGGGAACAAAGACAGAAATCGTATTGCTGATTGTTAGGGAAGTCTACTGAAAAAGTTAACTATCTGGTTACAAAATGAGCAACCCAGATATAGTCCACATAAAGATAAAACTAGTCTTATCTTTAGGATTGTCAGTTACAGACATATCTTAGGAGTTCTAATGTCCTTTTTCTCCAAGAATGAGCAATAAATCTGTTGGAGATTTGAGGCAGTACTGGCAGATTGCCCCAGAACACAGCAAGGAGGGAGCATGGGGACAAAATATCCCTCTGCTGTATTTGGAGAAAAGGACTTGGGTAAGAATAATGAGTTAAACTTGACAAAGAAGGCTGGTAGGGACTATGAGGTATGTGTGCTAGGTTTGTTTTTTCCTTTCACCTAAAAACAAAATAAGAATTGATGTTTTGAGTGACTTGCAAGTGTTGTGGGTAAGACATGGTGGTGTGGGTATTTTGACCAAGAACCTTTAGCAAAAGTGCTTAAACACAAAGAGAGGGTTTAAGAAAAACCACTTACGAATTTGGAGGCAATGAAACAACTTACTCAATTTGGGCAAAAAAAAAGCAGCAAGTAATTTTAATTCCCTCCTCCCACACACCAGGGAAAAAACCCTACACAGAAAAAATACACATAGACATACAGAGATTTGTCACAATGGTCCTGCACTGAACTGACATAAAATGTCTACATTGTAGACAGTTTCTGCTTCTTCCTGAAGCTGTGCTGCAGCTTGTCCATCTCAGTGGTTGTCCATCTCAGCATCAGCAGACATTTTAAGAGTTCATCCTAATCCTTCTGTCGAGTTCAGAATTCACAGTTTCTCTGAGCAAATAAGGATAAATTAGCAGAACATGACAGTCCAGACGAGGCTTTCCTCCCTCTGTAAATAATCTTCAAAGCAGCAAGCATTTTTTCTTAGGCAAGCAGGTGCAAAAAGGCAAGATCCAAGATGATGGAGAAGGCAGAAGCTGCAAGAGAAAAAACAAGAAGCAGAGAGAGGGGAGGTGGGGCAGAAACTTTCCTTTCAAACTTTTCAACCCCAAAATTTTCTGCAGAAAACACACTAATTAAATTTACAGAGTCTACTGAGCTTTTAAACCATAACAGCAAGCGTAGCTATCAGTTTCCATGTTATGAATTTACATGCTGCAGTTTCATAGGCAGAAGCCAATTGTGTGGGGTTCTAGCATAAGAAATACTACAATTCCCTGGTATATCATTCCCAATTTCATTGCAAAATTGAGTTTTGGTAATAATAATTGCTGTTCCTGTAGCCATCTCTGTTGCCTTTACTTGTGGCTTCATGTCTCAGGCAGAATTGTGTCATGTGGCATCAGTCTTGCTTTCTTCCCTCTTCTAAGCTGATTGTGACCACTCTTATTTCAAGCACATATAGTTTAACATTTCCCAGATGTGTTAAATATATTCCTCTTTCTAGAGCTTTTGAAGCAAAACAGGTTTAGTAAAATTAAACCAAAATGCCAGACTCACATTAATTCAGGAACAGAAGTAGTGTGGTGTTATGTGGTGTTGATGTGCTTTTCATGTGAACATTAGGATATTGCTTACTTGACCTGAAATTTATTCTGACATAGAAGGAGCAGCTAAAGTGAAATATATTTGTTACAAAATCTGGAGGATAAAGAAGGTCTTTGCTGGTACAGGTTGGTCAGAATGACTTGTTGGACTGTGCATCTTAGTACACAAACTAACCTAACAAATATACTACTCCTGATCAGTGTGTCTTGTAGATCTTTACTTGAATATAGTCCTTTTTGAGAAAGTAAAAAAATTGTAAAACCCAGCAACGAAAGATTCTTGCCTTCTAATAATATTACAGTAAAGGTACTTGTATGCCAGCACAAATTTATTTACTCTAGCTATGGTCCAGGGGACCAGTTGTGCAAACACTAGAAGATACAAATCATTGTACTTTCATGAGTAAGTCTACATAAGCTACTCAGCATCAATTAAATGATACATGGTTAAGTCTCTGCAACATAAGCGCTCAGTCCATTGCTTTTTTTTTTTTTGAAGTCTAAGGCTCACCCATCCCAACACTGTGGGTTTTCCTACCATATACGAAGCTTGCGTTTTTTGCATGGAGTACTGCAAAGTGAACTTAATTTGTATAGTTTGCCTCTGTTTCAGATCCATTGAGGTCCACAATCAAAGATGTGCATTCAGATGATAACGATGATAATGAATCAGATGAATCAGATGAGAATGACAATGATTCTGAGTTAGAACGACCAGTAAATACGCGAATAGGGAACAGGAGTCGCAGGTAAGTGTCTTGTGACTGCAAGTAGCCTGGTGACCAGGACATTGTGCTTGCTAGTAATTAATCGTAGAATCAATTATAAAATGGCTAGGGTTGGAAGGGACCTTAAAGATCATCTAGGTCCAGTGCCCCTGCATAGGCAGAGACACCTTCATTAGATCACTTCATTAGGTTACTCAGGGATAGGACAGCCACAACTTTCTTGGCTTTCTGTGTTGCAAGCGCCCACTGACAGCTCCTTTTAAACTTCTGGTCCGCCACCACCCCCAAGTCCTTATCCTCAGGGCTGTCCTCCGTCCTTTGTTCTCCCAACCTGTATTCATGCATGGAGTTGCCTCAACCCAGGTGCAGAACCTTGTACCTGCCCTTGTTGAACTTTCTGCAATTTTCATGAGCCCACTTCTCAAGCCTGGCAAGGTCACTCTGGATGGCCTCCTTTCCTTTCAGTGTGTTGACTTCACCACACAGTTTGATGTTGCCAGCAAACTGACTGAGGGGGCATTCAATTCCACTGTCTGTGTTGCCAACAAAGATGTTAATAGCATGAATGAATTAAGTGAGGTTTAAGATTCTCAAAAAGTGCTGAGTTAGTAACAAATGCGTAGAGAATTGAGACCTTTTTTTTTAGAAAGCATGTGCATGTGAAAGTGTCTCTTCTGAAAACAGAATTGGACATTCTCAATGCAAACTACTTTTGTACTGATCCATATGGTTATGAGGATCCTCATTCATTTGACGTTCTTTGATTTCATGCCATTGTGACTTCAGGAGTGTAGTCATAATTATCTTTTAACACATTGAGATAAAATTAAATCCTAAAATCACCATATGAGCTATTTTGTTCATAATATTTCATTTTCAATATCTCTGCTTACTAGTTTTAGACTAAATTGTTAGATTGGATCATAATCAATGAAATTTGAAAATCAAGTAATTCCTGAACTGCATGCAGTAGACAATGTATAAAAGTCCAGATGGAAGAAAAATCAAGCATCTGTCATAGAAATACGTTTTACAAGAAGCATCTGCATCGTAACTGCAGCCTTAAGAAGGCATTTCAAAATTACCCATTCTTCAGGCAACTTGCAACCCTGACTGAATGTTGCTGAAGGTTATGGAAAACCTGAAACAGTATCTCTTGAACCTTTTTGTTGTGGGTTCTTTATTTGATCCACAGGGTTTTGTTGTGAGTTCACAGCACCTGAGTGCCAGTGTCAGCTACTGCTGAAGTGGGAAAACATTGATGTCAGGTGTCCTCCTGGTGTACTTCAGCAACTGCAATCAAGGGGAAAAAAAGACCAAGCTGACTAGCAGTTCTAGAACTTGTTCATGTCAGTGATTGTATAAAGGATTGTCTCACATATAAAGCTTGTATCTAAGTATGGAGATAGTGTTTCAGTTTTTTTAACAAAAAACTAAGGTTGGTGTTTTGTGGTTTTGTTTTTTTTTATTTCAAGCAACTGTGGGATTATTTTTTTTCAGGAAACAAATACTCCTTGGCGTTCCTAAGTTAATGAAGGGTGACATTGAAAAAGGAGCTGAACTTTTTAATCTGGCCCATCTTGAGATACTGTATTTTTCAATTTTAGCCAGGAAAAAACCCATTATTTATGAGGAGAAACAGTGAACTTTTCAGTGAAACACTTGCTCAAGTGGGAAGTGTAGCTGTTTAGAAAGCTTTTAAAAGAACAGAAAAGTATCACTAAAAAAAACCCTTTTCCTTCTTCATGAGGTTATGAACTGAGATAGACTCACTCCAGGAACAATGGGGGCAGCAGTTTAAAGTTCTAAATATTTAACTGTTTGTGAAATGCTAGCTGCTTTTAATCAGACATGTCTCATCTGAGTGCAGGGAGATGGTCTCATTCTCTAGGCTATGCAGAGCTTTTTCCAAAGCACAGTTCTGCTCCGATACTTCTCTTCCACATTACCTTGTTTACCTTGGCTTACGTATTGTCCTACTTCCAAGTGCAAGCTTCATTCTCCTCTGTTAACAAACTTTTGTCTGTAGTATTTTTGGCTGTGTTTGTCTATAGGGTTAGTCTGAGTGATGGCAGTGACAGTGACAACAGTTCAGCTTCCTCACCACATCATGCAGCTGCACCACCTTTACTGAAAAACAACAACAACAACCAGGTAAAGTACAGACTAATAAGTGCAGACCTGGGGATCTGATGATGTCATCCAGGGTAGTTGCTTAGATTGTAAATCAACAGAAGAGCTTTTCTTTTAAAGAGTAGTATAGACTGAACTTAGGCTTTCATCAGTATTTTAAGAAATGTGTCCTTTCCATAATGTATTAGCTTTGTAAGAGAAATCAGTGCAAACTGGCTTTGCAGCATCAGTTGTACAATAGATACAGGTTTGTAGACACAGTTGACATCAACAGGCTCTTCCTCTCTCCCCTACCAGTATTCATCTAGAAGATGTAGTTTTACTTCATCAGAAGACACAGTAGTTCTAACTTCACTATTGGAATACTTGTTCCATATTTATAAGAGGTCATGTTGCTATTTTTGAAGCAGGAAGGTAGGGTAGTTCTTTTTTTTTGGGTAAAAGAAATTAAATAACCTGAAGGTACAAAATACATCAGAAACAAAAGAGGATTAGAGTTTAGGGGTTACCTCATTCACAGTCATCATTAAAGTTAGGCTGCGTACAGAAATTAAATATAAAAGCTGATAATCTTTAAAAAAATATATAAAATACATAATTTATAACTTAGCATAGGCATATTTCACTTGCAGTGTCAGTTTGGTCATACGCAAAGTAGTCATGAAACTGACTGGCTGTAAATGACTGCTTACACTATTGATACAGTAAGAATAGTATCAGCATGTACTAAAAAAATGTGTGATTTAGATAGTGAGTTTTATGGGTGAGCCTTTCCTGTATCTCCTAGGTTAAGTGTTTCAATTATCTGGCAGAAATTGCTCATCGTTGTTTTTTGATCAGGGTTTCCAACACAGGCTTACTGACAGTGCAAACACAAAACACCATTATTCATGTCAGTTCAAATACACAGGAGGGAAAAAAAAGAGCTACAAAGCAGAAGATGATTCCATGTTCAGAAATTATTCATGTTCTCTGCCAGAAATTCTGTAGACTATTCAAAATTTATCTGTGCCAAAGTTACACATTTTTGAGAGGGGCGCTTTTAAGGAAAAAAGTGATGAAGAATAATATTGCATTTACTACAGACCTAAGCCTGAAAAAAAGTGTACTTACAGTTTCCTTCAGTGACGAATAACTTCTACTGCTGTAATTGTTAAATAATTGTAAGTCTTAGTATCAGCAGCCCGTGCAATCACATCTGTCATCTTGCTTTTCCTTTTAGTGATCTAACAGAAGTTCTACCTATGCATTTAGAAACTCTGTTAATAGCAGTGTTCCAGCTAAAATAGAATGTCACATACAATCTACAGTTTTTGTAGTAGAGATGAATTTTGTAATTGAGCTGAAGATCAGAAATTTAGGGAAGCTTTACCAGAATTCAAATTGTATGGATCAGAGACACACTTGAAATCTCTGCTTGGTGTAGTATAGTGCTGCTTTCTAGGATGATACTTTTAATTGGTAAAATCAGGCTCTTGTTAAGTCTGTTCATAGAACTAAAGAGCTAAGACAGTATTTCTGCAAGCTTCTTCAGATGTGATTAGTTCTGTGTCTTATCCAAACAAGAGTGCTTACTATATTCAATTTCAAGCACACTGAGGAAGCAGTGTTTTCAAACACACTGTGACCTTGCTAAGGTTCTGTTTAAAACCAAAAATTCTCTTCCTTTTAAAACAAGAAAAACACCTAAAAGGTACTGGATGCATGCCTAGAGGTCTCTGTTTTTTTCAAAATAAGCCTTTTTATTCCTCTGGCCTACACAGCAGTAATCCCAGAGGGTGCTGAATTAAAGAACAGGGTTGTTTTTTCTGTAAAATTATGGCTGGCTTTCTGGCCATGCATCATATTTGGCACTAAGTAAATCCTTATGTGAGGTTAACTCAGATCTGCAATCACGTTCTCTGTATGGGGGAAAGAGCTGCCTGCATCTTACAGTGTTCTTGTGCTGGTCAACTTTGCTGAGCATGTGTGTGATTTTACTAATTTATGCTAAGAGAAGTAGATATAAGAGGGAACCTACAGAAAGCTGTCAGTGGGACGTCTTGTTAGCCTAGAATGTTTGCTTTTGCTTTTACAGGCCTTATTTCCTTGTTTTATTTTCTAAATTTTTTCCTGTGTTGTGACTATGTGACTCTCCAGTGTGGTTTTGATCGTATCTGCTGTGATGATTTATTTTCCTTTGACCTATTTCTGAAGAATTAATCATATTCCAGGTTAGGAATGATATGGTGATTTTTTTCTCAAAATTCTGCCTTTGACTTCAAAAGTTGTGGTTTGTTTGGAAAAATTGGAGAAACAATCACAATTCTGTTTCCCCAGAGATTTCTCACTTACAGTCGTAAAATATTCTTCATAACCATGGTAGTCTGGTACTTACTGACGTGATATTCCTGACTGTGGTTCAGTACTGGATGAAGCATTCTTCACTTGTCTGCATGATAGTGAATGGCTTTGTAAGGCATTATAGGAAGCTTATAGTATAAATGTAAGAGAAATTACCATAAAATGCCTTTTTTATCAGTTACAACTCACATAGTCCTTTCAAAGACTATGTTTTAAAATCTCTATTATTGAAGATTATTGTGTAAAAATAGAACAGGGAAATTGCACTGATTACGTGACATTTCAAAAGTGATGGAAGTGACTTCTATAGCATTTTGTGTCTGCAAAATCAGATCCCTTCAACCAGCACGCAAAAGATAGAAAACAGTGCTAAATGCTTTAAATTGCATGGAATTGATTATTTTAAGGATTAAAAAATACCAGTATTGTTTCATCCCAGTAACTCAGCGTTTTATGCTATAAGCTGCTTTTTTTCTGAAAAATCAGTAGGATGTATGTATTAAAATACAAAAAGCTCAGGTTTCAGTTCTAATTAAATTTTCTCCAGTTGTTATAGTCTTTGTATTATTAACTGGCAGCACAGGGTTTTTTATGTAATTTTTACAGTATTTTCTTTTTTCCCAGATTTTAGAAGTGAAAAATCCAATAAAACAAAATAAACCTGACAAACAAATCAAGAATGGGGATTGCGATAAGGTAAATGAGAATGAGGTAACAGTAAACTAGTCCAGATTGAGACTCAGATCTTTTTTTATGTCGTAAATCTTTGTTCTGTGCTATTCTGAAAGTGTTTTCCTTCTCTTCAAAACATTTGGTGATTTGACAAATGTCACCAGTTGGGAATTTGCCATCTGTTATTTATTCTGTCTACTATCCACCCTGAGTTTGCATTGCTCTTAACACGTGAAGTCATTGTTTTTTGAAAAGGAAAATTCACAGCTATATTTTTATCCAATAATTCAATCAATTAAGTACAAATATTTTCCAGGATTCTTTCAGAAGACTGTGCATTAGGAAGTAGTGTGATTTTAGCATGTTAGATAGAATGATTTGAAGCAAAAATTGCTATCTAACAGTGAGAAAGATGATTTTGTTTAAAATCACATCAGCTGTCCGTAGGTAAACAGTGCTGTAAGTCTTTGTGTAAGCGGTGAACATAAGTTTCCCAATATGGACAAGTTCTTCTGATGGTTTGTGTTTTACAGATATTAGCGTTAATTTTGTGCTAACATGAGGCAAGAGCCCAATATTTCGATATGTCAATATGATTTTCAGTATGCATTTTGTTTTCTTACACGAATGTCATATAACTTTCTAGTTTGTTTGGGCTTTTTAAAACTTGTTTCTAATGGCTAAGGCTGAAGGACAAAATTGTTAATTAGGTGGAGAGGTGAGACATGCTTGACAGCCCAGGAAAGAGGAGAGTGTAATTTACCATTGGATTAATCTTTCTTTATCTTTGTTGCTTCATGTCTCCTCATTTATACAGAAAATATAGTATTATGTAGAGAAAAAGAAGTATTTGATTGTTAATCTTTGGGTTTGGGTCATATGTGGAAAGTTGGGAGATATTTTTTTAAAGGTTATGATTTGGTATGCTTCATCTGTTTCATACATTTTGCCACAGTTGACATAGGGAGTTTATCTTCTACAGCAAAACACCACCTAATAAGATTTTAAACAAAGAAAATCACAAAAAGCTTAAATAAGAAAATATGGCTCAAAAAAGGTTTAAAATTAAATTTCACAGAATCACAGAACCATCATGGCTGGAAAAGGACCTCCAGGGTCATCGAGTCCAACCTTTATCAAGTATCTAACTGCTAGACCAGATCCCTAAGCGTTGTGTCCACTCGTTCCTTAAACACCTCCAGGGGTGGTGACACCACCACCTCCCTGGGCAATCCATTCCAGTATCTAACCACCCTCTCAGTAAAGAACTTCTTCCCAACATCCAATCTAAATCTCCCCTGATGCAATTTGAGGCCATTTCCCCTTGTCCTATCACTGATTTGAGAGAAGAGACCAACACCAGCCTTGCTACAACCTCCTTTCAGGTAGTGGTAGAGGGCAATAAGGTCTCCTCTCAGTCTTCTCTTTTCCAGACTAAACAGCCCCAGCTCCCTCAGCCT
>JAOXOE010026799.1:0-20398 GCA_028565055.1 Phoeniculus purpureus
ACAGTTATAGAGTTAATAAACCCTTTTCCATTTTCCCTAAGCTATCCATTGTCTGGCAAATTCTATCCGAGATCTCACTGACATCTAGCTGCTTAGTTTTCTTTTCCTTTATCTTTAATTGTGGTCTTGAACCCACCACAAGAGTATGTAGTCATTTCCCTCCTGAAAATACTCTGTGTGGTGTGGGTCAATACACCTTTTCCTGTGCTCATACAGGTCCAACTGGCATTTCTGAAAGAAATGATACAAATTTTTGCAGACATTAAATATTGTCTAAATTAATTTTTCCTTATTTCTGCTGCTTCAGTGCAAAACTAACCAAAAATTTTCTATCTAGAATAATTCTAACTGCATAACCTGGGAGACAAATGTGAAAATTAAGTGTACTATAAGTGTGCAGACCTCTTTTCCAGGTATAAACAAGGGAAGAATTATTTGCAGAGTATAATCACACAAATCCAACCTGTATGAGGACTATCCTTCCTTTTTCTTCAGTTTGTAGTAGATAGGAGTCTGCTATAGCTTTCTGAATACTGTTTCCTCTGAGGAAATTGTCTGGTGTCCACTTATTTGTTTATTTCTCTAAGTTACTAATTCTCTTGTTCAGGCATCAATATGTAGCCCTAGGAAGCAGCTTCACATGATACCTAGTAATTACATGTGCTGCAATTAGCAGCTTTAAGTCCTCGCCACTCAAAACACAAAGTTTGTTTTCTCTGTTTTCTTTGCGAATCAAAGGTTTGTTTTCTACAGCTATAAAAGAGATCAGGAAAGTGCAGAGTTGTCTTCCTTCCTATAGCAAAACAGTGTCCTCAGGGACGAAGCAAACTAGAGGCTAAAAAGTAACTTGCTTTTGAAAAGGAGCTGTATGATCTTCAGTTACCTGGCAGCCTTGCAGCTCAGATATCCTCAGGGTAAGCAGTAGCAGCCTCCAGGAGTGTCCTGCTGCAGATGGAAGCAGTACAGTAAGGCTATTTGTGTAATAATTGAAAGGTACATAATTTTATTTCCATAGCTTGAACACCAAAAGATTAATATAAGCATCCCACAAGCTGTACTTAAGGAGAGAGAGGAGTGAGTTGAGCATCTGCAATCTGATTCTTTTGTGTCTGTATCTATCTGACCATCTCACAGTCCGATTTCACCATCATTAATACGGATGGAGGTAGTGGAGGATAGAAGTAAGTTCTACATATGTCTGAAGAACGTCTTCATTTGCACTTGCAGAAATGGTGCGTCGTCCCTGGAGTGCTTGTGCTTGTGCCATGGTATCAAGCAAATGTCAGAGAACTTCCTAGTGTGCATTTTGGCAAGGGTGCAACACGTTCTATTTGTATCAATAGGAGATTCGTGTGTCTCCAAGATGAAATTCAGGTTCTGCACACCTGGAAATATGTTAGAAAATAAATATGGTTGTGTCAGATCAGATCAAATGTCTTCTAGGTCAAGGTGATGTTTGTGAGAGCGGCCAGCAGCAAATGACTCTGAAAAAGTGACACCAGGCCAGTATGAAGCAAAGTTCCCTTGCAACAGCCTCAAATCTATGACTGATCTGCAGATCAAGAAGTGTGTTTGATTAATTTATTCACTTCCTGAAGGATCTGATCTCTCTTACCTAAGACTGGCATTAAAAACCGAGGGAAGGTAGCTTTGTCAGTCAATACATTTGATTAGAATTGTGTCTTCACACTGCATAAAACAGCACTGGCTAGGAACTCTGGATGTCATTCAAGTCTTACACTTCTGCACTGCAGGTTCATATCTCATTAATTCTTGCTTGATCCATCTTTGGATGGATCTGCACACAACCTTTCAAAGATAAAAATTCCTCAGACTCCTCAGGAAACTGTTTCCTATGCTTAGCTGCTCCTTATAGTTTCTAACCTACTTTTTAAAAAATGTTCTTTTAAGCCCATTACTTCTTGTCCTATACTTGAGAACAGAGGAAGCTTTTCTGAGATTACTATTTATATATGTGATTTATGCTTACTCTCAATCTGCTTTGACACCCTTCAGTATGAAAGAAAAATACATTCTATGCTTTATAATGAAATTTCTATTCTCCCAGTGGAAATGAGACATGGTGGAAAGCACAGAAAAAGCGGCAAAGAATCCTGGAGCATGATATGAAATTTATTTTCATTGCAAAAGACAAATCCATGAGTTGATCTACACAGATGAAAAACAGGCAATCTCAAAGACATATTGCAAACAGACCTGTACTTGCCATTCTGCATGGAATCGATGGCATTGCTGGGAAATCTGTCAATTTGTGAGTGTATCTCTGTCTCCCCATAAGAAATCTACAGTTCTTATTTTACTTTATGATTTTGAAACTCTACTGTGTCCAATAGCTGATTAAAACTTTGAATGGGAGAATTCTATGGGTGGCTCATCAAATATTGTTTGCTTCAAATACGTCTTCTGAGAGTGGTAGGTGATGCTCACAGAGAACTGTCAGAGGTGAATTTATTTGGAGGATTAAGGAGACTCTTTCAAGAATAAGAAAAGAGTACAAGGATACTCTTGGAACAATGAAAACATTTTCTATTTAAGCTTGAGAAAAGATGAGATCCTTCCCAAAAATAAGAATTCAAGAGGTGAAAAGAAATTAATGTCTTAAATTCCAGATACGTTATTTCACTATTGTGTATAGGTTACAAGATAAAAGTTAATTATTTAAAATATTAGCACTGAAAAGGTGATTCAATACGTATTCCTAGAAGGATTTAAAGGTAGTTTGAATAAGTTGGAAGGTTATAGTATCCTTGAGATTTTCTGGTCTTTAGAACGTTGGTCTTTAGAACTTTAGTCTTTATATATAGACTTTTGGTTAATGAAGTTAAATGAGTCCAAAATAATCTCCATTAAGTACTTGACATGTTTACCCAAAAGATAAAATTCCCAATCCTATTTATTCCCTTTAAAATTAACATTGTGATGAATAGAGGTTTGCTTCAAGGTACTGATTAGTGAGTAAGACCTGTTTTCTTTCTATTATCTTGCTCTGTGGGGATGTTATTTTCCATGACTTCTTTTTTATTTTTCTTTATTTTTTTGATTTATCTGCATCATCTCTGAGCTTGCACCTAGGAATAGTGACTCACTGCACACACACACACCACACACATGTCTGGATACAGAGAAAGTATTCATGAGAGAGGGAGACCCAGGTTTTGTGCTCCATGTTACCGTCTCTTGATAAAGACCATCTGTTCCATCTCACGTGGTCCAGGAGCAGTCTCTTTGCAAATCTACCATTAATTCTGCTCACATCTTACCTACAGAGGGCCTTTGTGTACATAAACAGAGGAAAACTGTTGCAGATAAAGGGAAACAAATATTGGACCACTAGGACAGTATTCATTCATCTGTCCCAGCTTCATGGAGACTGTTAGAGCGCACCATTTTTTTGGTTAAAGAAATAAAGTGGAATCACATAGGCAGAGAGATGTTTTCTCTAACGGCATATTTGAGATGATTTAAAGTTATACTTAAAACACTCTGAAGATCTGAACATAAAAACACCACCCATTCATCACAGATGTACAATGAGTAACCCATCTCACTAATACTGTTGAGTGATTATGGAAGAATCTTAGCAGAGCAATGGAAACTTTTAATTTGTAGATTTGAAATGCAATTAATTTTTCTATCACTGGATTAAATGACATGTTGGCACTCAACAGACCAGCCCATTTTCCTCCTCTCTATGACTGAGTTGATGATAGTTTCTTGTGAAGCCATTGTGTCTCCAGAGGTTAGGGCTGAAGGCTACTGATAATGTGGATGAAGTACTAAAATCTCTTAACCTCATTCTGGTGGAATTCAGTCTGCTACTGCCTTGAGAAGATATTATAAAACTTGCCAAGAAAATACTGCTTTTAGGAAGAACAGAGAAAAAACCCAGCCATGTAGTATTTCAAGAAATCTGAATTCTGTTGGTCTTTTTTCCTATGAATTAGAAAAACTGTAATAACAGAAAGGATTAAATGAGCAGTACCGTAATTAGGAAAGAAAAGTTAATAAAATTTATGTTTACTAAGGGGCCATAGCACTCAACCTTTATTCACGTTGATTAGTAACAATGAAGGAAGTGGAGACTGGCTGAATCATAAGGAGTAAGTCATCTCTGCCCTGGGAAAACATATAGCTGTAAAACAAGGTGCTTTTAACTAGTATGCTCTCAAATCTTCATCGTCTGTAAGTGCTGATACGCACAATTCTATGTCAATCTTGGATTCTGATTTTTTTTAAACATTGGTGGTCCCTTCCAACCCAGAGTCATTCTGACTGTATAACTTCTCCAGTGAAGTGATCCTGCTGTGGCAGGGGGATTGGACTAGATGATCTTTCGGGGTCCCTTCCAATCCCCAATGATTCTATGATTCTCAATATGTTTCTACCAAGAGGAACATAGCAGTTAGAGCAAAAGTTGAAGATGCTTCTTTCTGAAGAATTTTCCGAACTCTGCATATGTTTAAAGGCATAATAACATTTTGTCAAAGTCTGTCCACTGTCAGAGCAGCCCTCACAAAACGCAGGGCTTGATGTTAGCTCTACGCTTAATCGAGATTCCGGTGGGATTTAAGCAGAAGTAATGTGCTAAAATGTGTTGTTTACTGAGTTGCTCTGACCACAAATATCTAGGAATTCCTGCATAGAAATGGATGTCCAGAAACCAAAACTGTTTGAAAGAGCAGATTGTTTGAAACCACCTTGCATAGGAGAGTAATGAATACACAGCTGCTCTTTTATTTTGAAAACAAAAATGACATAACTATGTCTGCAGTTGTCATCTCCTAGCTGGCACTTCTCAGAAGGCTTCTTTTTACTGTAAGATACATAACTGATACTTCATCATCATAATAAGAAAATGGATAGCTTAATTACTTCTGCAGCAATTGCACTGTCAGAAATCTAATTACTTCTTGCTGCTTCATAAGTCCTTGTCATGGGGGAACTCCCAGTACAAGGACTTGGGTAAAGGTAATTAGTGTTTTCTAATCATTTCTCCCCATTATTTTACACTACATTGAACTTAATATGCCAATTTCAGCTACTGGCAGCCAGAAGCTTGGTGATAGTTTGCCATCTCATTCCAGTTGTGCTGTTGTAGCCAGAAGACTACATGATTCATACTCAACAAAGTATTAACTCCCCACTCCCAACTGAAAACAGAAGGGCCAAAGAAGCACCCTGGGAACAATACCAAAACCAAACAGCAGCAGGTACCATGGTGCCTGTGTTTCATCCAACTGCAGTAATTCATTTGAGAGGTACAGACAGTCATAACTACAGGAATGCAGTCAAGTTGAAAAAACACATCTTTGAGCTCTCTTCTGAGGTGCCCAGGAATCTAAGCAAGTAAGGGTATAGATTCCAGGCACGGAAATAGTAGGGGGTTTCTGAATCTTTCTTTTAGTGGGCAATACTTGACGGTTACATGTCTCAATGAGCAAAGCCCATCTTGAGCTCAGGATACATTAAAGTGCTCGTTAACCACCCAAAACTGGATTTTACAGGAATATTTTTGATTCCACCATCGAGTACTACATCCAGCTCTGGAGTCTACAATATAAGAAGGGCATGAAAAAATTGGAGCAACTCCAGAGTAGGGTCACAAAGGTGATTAGAGGGTTGGAAGAACTCTTCTATGAAGAAAGGTTGGGAGTTCTATGAAGAAAGGAGACATGTTGGGTTTGTTCAATCTGGACAATAAGGCTCAGGCAGACCTAACTGCAGCCTTCCAGTACCAAGAGGGGACATATAAGAAACAGGGAAAGGGACATTTTACAAGGGCTTGTAGTGATAGGGCAAGACAGAAGGTAGATTTAGCTTAAAGGTGAAGTTCTTCACTGTGAGGGTGGTGAGACACCGGAACAAGTCATCCAGAGAAGCTGTAGTTGCCACATTCCTGGAAGTGTTCAAGACCATGTTGGACGAAGTTTTTGAGGAACGTGGTCTAGTGAGAAGTGTCCCTGCCCATGGCAGGGAGGTTGAACTAGATAATCTTTAAAGTCCCTTCCAATGCAAACCATTCAGTCATTAGGGGCACAATAATTTTAGCAAAGCCTGCTGTGACAGAACAAAGGGTAAACTTTTTAAACTACAAGAGAGTAGGTTTACATTAAATATAAGGAGTTTTTTTTTTACAGTGAGGGTGGTGAAACACTGGCATTGGTTGCCTAGAGAGGTGGTAGAAACACCAATCATGGAAATACTCAAGGTCAGGTTGGATGGGCTTCGAATTAACCTGATCTGGTTAAAAATGTAGCTGTACATTGCGGAGTTGGTTAGATGACTTTTAAAGGTTCCTTCCAGCCCAAACCATTCTATGATTATATGGTCATTCTATAATAAATCTTTTTTGATTCTCTGACATAGATAGTCTGAAGCTTGAGTTATCAATATCAAAGAACCTATTTCTCTTCAAAATGAGAACCGATGGTTTTACATCATAATTAGATTCTTGATTCAAATAGATTTTTACCTGAACACTGGTAGAGAAGACAGAAGGTCTCACCTAAGGCTGGTGTTAAATTGGTCTGAACTCACTTTGTCAGTGGAGAACTGCAGGCGTGTACGCAGGGGGATTCATACTTTAGGTAGGGTAAATTGTCCTCTGATGAGCCCACTGAAGGTTATTTGGAGTAAATACATCCAAACATGTTATGTGCTCAGAAAAAGGGAAATCTTGCCCAACATATCTCTATCTCAGATGGAATAGTGACTTCTTAGGGAAACAGAGAGAGGTATTATTGTTCTTCAGGTGCATGAGAAGATGTGAAGTGTTTCCTCAGATATGGGTTTAATTGACACCTCTTTTTTGAAGGTGGGGGAGGTCTATGGAGAAAGAATATTCAAGGGTAGCAACTTATTAAGGGAAGAGAATTCTGCACTTTGAATCCTTTTTTCAGAACCAGTGTAGTAAATTCACATTCCTGCATACTCCTCTTAGTGCTCAGAGGCAGGTTCTGGCATCTTCTGCTGCCTTCCGCCTGGAAAAAGAGCTGTTGGTTAGATGTGCCAAGGGACAGTAGAGCCTCATAAACAGATACCAAATGTTTCCCCACTGACTTTGAGGAATTAAGGTTCTGAAAACGCTTCCAGCTTTGGGAATTCCCAACCAAACCCACCCTAGAGGGCACAAACCTACAAAGTTTGAATAAGTTGCTATTTGTTACTCATCAGAAGAGACATTTCAAGGAAACCATTTGATTGCTAGGCGTGATTTCATCTCCACTGATTCTGTCTGGTGGTGTCTCATGATTTAGGTGGCTGGGAGTTCTCAGAAACAGGTCAATGTGAATCTAGAAACATAAAACTACAACATATCTTCTACTGTTCCCTGTATGCAACAGCTTTAATGGTGACCCTCTCCAACAAGGCTCTTCAGGCAGAATCCACAGTCTCAGACAGGTGTTACCAAAACTTTGAACGCTTATCGCAAGTGAGTGTTTGGTATCAGAAGGCGGCAAGAGACTTTAGCATTAGTTCTAGTCTCTTGCAGATTAACTGTGAGGGTATTTTTTAAGCTACTCTCATTTGGAAATTAATTTTATGACAACAGTCTAAGGTCATGGATGTTTTATCTCTACAATCTGTATCAGCGGTCAAGAACAAGCAAAATGTATTTAGAATATTCAAAAAACCCCCAGGTTTTAAAGAAGAAATGTATCGATCAGGATTCATTACTGAAACAATTCCGTAATTTTTGTCAGTATTAGCAACTATTTTTTCCTCAATTATTCAGTCTAGAAAACATGACATGGTATTATTTTGATAAAAAAGACATTTTCTAAGAAAAATCCTTAGCTCTAGCAATTAATGTTCTATAAAAGTACTGGGAAAAAAGTCTCCTAGAGTAAGGAACCTTCCTAGAGTTCTATAAAGTGAACAGTTACAAAACTTTGCATGTAGAAAATTTTGCCTTCTTACACTTCTTTTTTGTCTGGCGTTACCCTTTCTTATGTTAACAGTGGCTATTAAATGGGCTCTGAATTCAGACACAGCAGCTGTAAAGAAAACCAATAACTATTTACTTTCCTGGACTGGTTTGGGTTATTTTCTTTTTTGTTACTTTTTTTTTATCTCAGAGAAAAATTCGTTCAGATGAAATGTTAACTTGTTCTGTGGTAAACCACGAGGAACATTATTAAGTAGTCCTTATGAATTAGGCTTCTGTACATCAGGATTTTATGAGCATTTTAGGGAGACGTATGATTTCTGTAAATTATTTTTCACCTCAGCAGCCTGTTACTGGGATGTGATCCCTATCAAGGTTCACAGAGTGTCTTATCTTTCAATCTGTAATTTGGATGTATAGAAGGGCTTGCTCTCTCTAAAAGCATGGCATATTTAGCATACTAAGAGCATCAGCTCTTGTGTTACCTCCTCATTTTATTTATATGTATCCCATTATCTTCATCTACATTGTGTTGGTTTTTACTCTTGTGCACGATATTGTATCTAAGTATTTTATGTGTCCTGTGCCTGCAGAGGTCTTAACACACTAGACTCATAGATTGTACCTATGAATCTTAAGTTATAAAGTAATATTAGTGATAGCTTCTACTCACTGGTCCTAACTAAGTAGTTTTCTAACCACTAGTTTCGGGTATTAAAATATGTTCATTCATTTACTTTCTGTCCAGGCTTTTTACAGGTGAATCATAAGACATATGCTTTAAAAGGCCTGAGCACCCAGGAGAAAGCAGGTTGCTTTCATCAGTCACCTAAACCATTCCCAATCAATCCTCACATAAGCAGTTCCAAAACTCAGAGATACTGTGCAAATCACAGGGCACAATTTTACTTTTATTTCAGAGTTAACTTAATTTGCTGTCTTGTTATTAGATTTTAGAAAAGAATGTTCCAACAGACTTCAGTATTTAATTAAGATATAATAAATTGTTTTCTAAATTGAATTTGTATTCTGGTGGATATGGTTATTGAAAAAAATCGATTTAATTAAAACAAGCATCTTAATAAAGGCTTTCCTCCTGCATTTGAAACAAGTTCAATGTTTGAGCTAATGCCGATTAAGGAAACTTCTCTGGAGCCTTGAATTATCTTCATCTTGAACAGAACAGAAAATAGTGTAAGCCTTAGTTTTTTGTATTTGCCTTGCCTAAAGTGGAAACTTACTGATTATGAGGTAGTCAATATTGTTTATGGTTTACACCATCCATTCAGCTTGCCTTATGTGACATACTCTTCAAGGGTTAGGTTACTGGGAACTAACACATCGCTGTGCGTTGTAGTCCTGTTACAGACTGCTGTGGGCTGTGTAAGAGGAATTTCTCTCTCATGAATTGACAGTTCAATTTGAAAGTCCCAATAAATGTATTGAGATTCTATAGCTCTGTCAGTACTGAAACCTATTTAAGTTGCTATTTTGAGCAAACTAACTTTATTTGCACTGTTCATTGCTGGACTATTTTTAGCAGGAGCACTGTGATTTTTGTACTGGTTTTCATCCATCCTGTTTCATGTTCCAAAGCACTCGGCCAGAGATTATTAAATATCTGCTTTACAAGGATGTACATAAATTCACTCCCTATCACTACAGAATAAAAATCTAACCTGAAACACTTTTTTTAAAAAAATTCATAGATCTAATGAGAAGTCTGGAAATATCCATCTTGTCCTCTCCCATATTTTAAAAACCTAGTGGTCATTTTCTTTTATAAAATTCAGTGAATTTTGGGACATAAAAGTCATTGCAGTGGAAAACATGAGAATATAACCAATACAAACTACAATAAAGCAGATTCGTAAGTGCAAATGATTTATTACTTTCTTGTCTCCAGAAGTTGGTTACATACCTTTCCTCTCAGCATCGACATGTGAAGATTGTACAATTATCAACATTGTTTTTATCCTGTGCTTTGTAAACGTATGAGCTACTCGCACTACTTCAACAAGTCCGTTATAGTCAATAAGCTCACAATTGCTTTGCATACTTCTATCTTCCAAACCCCTAGACATCTGAATATTGATGTAAATTACTATTAAGAAATCTGTAGAGTAATATTAACAATCTAATTTCTCTCTATATGCACCTTTATCTTTCATTTCACCAATTAAAATCCTTAGGGAACGTCCCACAGAACTTATTAAGATAGACTCAGGAAGTGAGGCAGTGTTTCTGAACTGCATTCCCCACAAGAAGATGCTGCTCTACTTGTACTTGATCTGCTAAAATGTATTTAAAAAGCAGCCAAAGCGTGTAAGTACTTTAATAACAAAACCAATTTGCGCTGCCTTTTTTAACTGTCCTATACGATTTGCATGAAATGAGTTTTGAAGGTCCAGTGCAGGAATAATTAGGACTTATTAGAATTAAAAAATAGCGTAGAAAAAAGTACACTGCACTGAAATTAAAAAGTGAATGTACAAACGTGTCTGGATTTTTTTTCTAATTATGACCTCCTTTATATGTATTTGAAAAGTTCACAGATTCACAGAACAGGAAGAGTTGAAAGGGACCTCTGAAGGTCACCTAGTCCAACACTCTTGCTAGGGTGGGATCACCTAGAAAAGGATTACAGTAACAGAGTTTCATGCTACATTTTCAGGAATAAAATTCTATTTGAGATATTTTCCCAATGTTTGCAAAATATTTTCTTTCTACAAAATACCAATAATCATTTAAAATCAAATTAGAACAAAATCAACTAAACTTTTCATGTCACACCTAAAGATTAGGGGTACTGTGAACTTGTAGAAATATTCAGTGTTTCTTCTAGTTGGAAACAAGGGACATGTTCAAGTTCTGATGAGACAAGATGCTTTACATTCAGAAGGATTATGGACTAAAGAGTCTAAGGGACAAGTTTTGTTGGAACACCCAGATCCTTTTGCTCTTTTGCTCTAGCCGTTGAGAAGCTGGGCTTTTTTCCAGTGTGTAATCCTGGTAACAAGGCTATTCTTGATAAAGGCATACGTGGGTTATATATTTTTTTCCTCACTTTTGACATTTTTCTGTTGATTTTGTGTTTCTGATGACTTCGCTGTACTGTAAGAACAATAAGTAATTGAGAATTATCATGGAAATCTAAGTTGGATGATAAATAAGCACTTTATATGAATGAATGTCTCATGATGACACCACTTTGAAAACAAGCTCTTTAAAAATTTTGCATTTTGTTATGGCAGCTGGATTGTTGGCATTCCAAGGAGCTCACAAGACAGAGAAGCTTCACATTGGCTGAAAACCCCAAGAAAGGAGAGCTATTAGGTTAAAAATACCAAATGTCTTTATACAAGCGTGATGCATAATTGTAAGGCAAATGAATTGTCCTTGTTATGAACCAAAACTCTTGCCTGTCTGGCTGTTTCACAGGGACTTTGAGATATTAACAGCAATGGAAAAGTTACTGGAATTTTTGTGCCGTGCTTTCCCATTCCTTGAATCTGCAAACATTTTTCATCTTTAAAGATATTATCTTTTCATGTTGGAGACCATGTGATGCACTGGGTCCTTGGACAGCTGAGAGACTGCTGTCCTATTTCTCTCAGGCACATAGATTTATTGATTCTAAAATTACTCTAGTGTGGGTATATTCTCACCCATTATAAAAGTTAAATTTTCATACAGTTTTGTATTCACAAGATCCTTTGGGGGTAAAAAAAAGAAGATGATGCCACCTGAGGAGACTTTCAACATCAATAGGAACTGACAAGTATGAAAGATACACTAGGTAGAATTCAGGATGTTCATTTATAACTTGAGTTTGAAGTATATGGCTCCTTCCAACATCCATTAGTGTTGTCTATGAAGTGAAACCATCCAATTAGCATAATCATATAATGTTAGGCTCTGAAACTGGACAATTTGAATAACCTTTAGTACCTTTAATAAGGGAAAATTATATTTTCATGCATTAACTAAAACGAATTGTTTGACGTGCTTAACAGCTGAAAATTATATTGCTTAATTACCAGTTGCACTAACTGAAGTTGTAGGTTGTCTGCGCCACATAGGTAAATTCCCTTATTCTGTTTTACATGATGGTGGGCTCTAAGAAGGGTATATTTTCATGGAAATTCAGTGACATCCTAATGCTCTGAACCTGACCTATATTTAAACACCTTCAAATGCAGAAAGAGGAGCCCATATCCATCTCAATAACTATTGGCAAAGTTACTTGTTCCTGCTCATGTGGGAAAGGCAGTGATAATGCTTAAAAATCAAGCTTAGACTTTGCACATCATAAGAAGAAGTCTGGCCTTTGTTCTGCATAATAAGTGTCTAACATCTGTAAACAAAGCAGCTGTCTTTTACACCTATGGATTAGTCAGCAGACACACGTGTGTTTAGAAATCAATAATAAATAAAACAGTGCCCTAAGACTTCTAATAAATGTGACATTTTCTCTAACTGCTAAAGAATGCAAAGGTATTTCCTTTACCCTTGAACATGTCCAATTAAACCATTTTTTCCTTCTCTGATTTGAAAGAAATGTTAGTTTGAGGTTTTGTCCTTCATCTTTAAATTAATTAAGACAATAGATTTACAACCCTTTGCAAAATATTGCTTGTAAGTGCTAGCAGGAAAACAATAATCCTGCTACTTATATAGATGGTGTGCAAACCTGAAAGTGTGAGCTCATATAGTGCAAATAAAGCTTGTGAGATATATATTTAAATTAAATGAAATAGCACATCAATTTCCTTTCCTTCTTGTTCTCAAAATCCTGGGAGAAAAAATGAATTGAAACATAACAGGGAGATCAGATGTCACATGCCAGTATATAGTAATTGAGTTTCTGCTACTCATTCCCTAATAAATGATGGATAATGGCTTTAAGTATTTGAGGAGAAATGTAATAAGAAGAAAAATGGAACTAATGGATGACAGTGAGAAAAATAATATTGTTTTAAATGGGGGAAGACATAGTACAATAATATATTGGAAAATGAGAGAAAAACAATACACAGAGAAGAATGTAGACAGCAGTAAACTAAACTAAAAGGAAAAATGCAACAGAAGAGAGACAACTACTGTGACAATGACCCAAGTAACTATAGACCGGTCAGCCTCACCTCCATCCCAGGAAAGGTGATGGAACAATTTGTCCTAGAGGCTGTGTCCAAGCCCATCAAGGACAGGAGGGTTGTTAGGGGCTTCACCAAAGGGGAAGTCGTGCCTGACCACCCTGATATCCTTTTATGAGGGCATAAGCAGGTGGATAGATGATGGCAGAGCGGTGGATATGGTCTGTCTTGACTTCAGTAAGGCATTTGACAGTCTCACATAGCATCTTCGCAGCCAAATTGAGGCAGTGTGGTCTAGATGATCAGGTAGTGAGGCGGATGATGAACTGGCTGCAGGATAGAATTCAGAGGGTAGTGGTTAATGGGACAAAGTCTAGTTGGAGGTCTGTATCTAGGGAAGTCCCCCTAGGGTCCGTACTGGGACCAGTCCTTGTTCAATCTATTCATTAATGACTCAGATAAGGGATTAAAGTGCACTGTCAGCAAGTTTGCTGATGACAAAAAGCAGAGAGGAGTGGCCGACACCCCAGCAGACTGTGCTGCCATTCAGCAAGACCTGGACAGGCTGGAGAGCTGGGCAGGGAGAAATTTAACGAAGGGTAAGTGTAGAGTCTTGCATCTGGGTGAGAACAACCCCAGGTACGAGTATATGTTGGGGACTGATCTGCTGGAGAGCAGTGTAGGAGAAAGGGACCTGAGGGTCCTGGTGGACAGCAGGATGACTATGAGCTAGCAGTGTGCTCTTGTGGCCAAGAGGGCCAACAGCATCCTGGGGTGGATCAGAAAGGGGGTGGTTAGCAAATCAAGAGAGGTTCTTCTCCCCCTCTACTCTGCACTAGTGAGACCACATATGTGGTATTGTGTCCACTTCTGGGCCACCAAGTTCAAGAGGGGTGTGGAGTTGCTGGAGGGCATCCAGCGTAGAGCAACAAGGATGATGAAGAAAGTGGAACCACCTCCCTTGTGAGGAGAGGCTGAGGGAGTTTGGAGAAGAGGAGACTGAGGGGTGACCTCATTAATGTCTGTAAATATGTGAAGGGTGGGTGTCAGGAGGATGGAGCCAGGTTCTTCTCAATGTCATCTAGTAATAGGATGAGGGGCAATGGATGTCGGCTGGAACATAGGAGATTCCACATCAATATGAGAAGGAAATTCTTCCCAGTGAGGGTGACAGAGCACTGAAACTGGCTACTCAGGGGAGTTGTGTAGTCTCCTTCACTGGAGAAGTTTAAGACCTACCTGGATATGTTCCTATGACTTGATCTAGGTCATCCTGCTGTGGCGGGTGGATTGGACTGGATGATCTTTCGAGGTCCCTTCCAATCCTTAATGATTCTATCATTACATGATTCCATCAGCTGTGCCTCTACTTGCAATCTTCCTGGACCTTTTTCCATGGCCATTCCCACTTTCCCGGTTCCATCAAGGAAATATATTCAGGACTGACAAATAAGGGAGGTTTTTTGTTCATCTATATGATAACTCCAAATATCCAAATTAAACTAGTGCTAGCCAAGAGTGAATCTGAAGACCTAATTTCTTTTGCACTCTTAGTATGTGGACCATTTGTTTTACCAGTACAAAGTTTAAAAATTCAGTATCAAAGGCTACCTGAAAAATAATATAATAGCACTTCAATTTTTATAGCTTATTTTTTCTCCTGTCACTTGAAGGAAACACAGAATTATGAATACTCACAAAAACCTTAATTGTTGGTGAGCAGTAATCTATGTCAAGACAAACAGATTAACCCAAAGACAAAATGTGGTATCCTTTGGAATGCAGTTTCCATTTGTGCATGCATGAAAACTGCTGAAACCAACAATTCCCACAGTCGTCTCATCACATGAATTTAGTACAAATGTGATTTTAAAACCATCCTCGAGACTTGAAACAGGTCCATGCTATGCTATTACTTTTAAGATGCAGTATTCATATCCACAGTGAGCCAATAACACATCCCACTTGATGCCAATAGAGTGTTTTGCAGCTCAACTTGTGATTACTTAAGTACCAATATAGAATCGCATCACCGGTTGTTTTTTTAGCTGCTATCATTTTATATGAGATTTCAATAGAAAGCAGAGGTAGCTGGAAATAACAAGATCTCCTCCATCACGTTTCATTATGACCTAGTGGCACACTGTCATGGGTAGAGGCTGGGCTAGCCGTGAGATGAATCACAGACACTCTCTAACAGCTCCTCTCCCTCTCCAAAGGCAGAAAAGAATGGGAATGAGAGACCTATGGATTGGAAAAAAGCTACAAAATCTTTAAGGAAAATAGTGATAATATGAAATAATACAAAACCAATACTGATAACAGTCTTGGGCTGGTGACTGGCTCACAAGCACCACTGAGACAGATGCTGGAGAAGTCACAGGCTGAACTCAAGGGCAGGCAGGAACCTTATACAGGAGGTGGATTCTGAACACACGTATTGGGTTCAAGCAGAATGGAGTGAGTCCCCTGTGGATGCCATCCATTGAAGCATCAGGAAGAAGTTGTTGGCAAGGTCTTTTACAGGCAGCTGGAAGTAACCTCAAGATCACAAGCCTTGGTGTTTGTAGGTGACTTAACTAAAACTCTCAAACCACAACACACACAAACAAATCTGCTGTACTTTGTGGAAATTTTCACAAAGGAACTGGGCAATACAAGCATGCCTGTGACCTTGGAGTTGAATGAGTTCAAGTTCTTGCAAAGCTTCAGAAGTCACCATGCATTGTTGTGCAGATGTTTTATGGTCGCTCAGCATGCATTCAGGTTTAAAACCTAATCAAACCTTAGCAAAGTCTGTAAGTGTTATCAAACTGCAGTTTGGGGCAAGACTAAAATGTTATCCACCGGAGCTGGCTGGCTCCATTCTTTGAAGCTGTAGCACAAGTTGAGGTGAACAGACTTAAAGGTTAGGAGAAAAAGCTTTAGTCAACATGTTAAAATGGTATTATATGTGTTTTATGTAGGCTAGAACCGTTTTCCTTTGGTAAACACATAACACATCTCTAAAGTCCTTAGAGTTGTGGATTTTAAGGGCGCTGTGCATGTGGGCACAGATCGATTTTACTTAATTTTAGCCACCTAAAAGTCAGTTTTCTGACCCAAACTGCTAAATTACTTTTGCTCTATTGTAAAGAATTGGAAAGATTTAGACATTTCTGGAGGGTACTTCACCCTTTCTCAAAATAGATTTCTTCTTCCTTTCCATCAGTTTTAAGAAGAATCACACAGGTCGGTTTTAGATGTTGCATTTCACCCTGTCTGACCCCGGCTGCCACTGCATCCTTTAAGTCCTGTTCTGTATCTGCTAGGTTTTGCAGAGGTGGCATGAGCTGTAAGGTGAAGCAGAGAACCTGTATATAGGCAACTGGATCAAGTTCCAGTTAGTAGATCTGTCTCGATAAACAACTTACAGGTGTTTTGACATTTAAAAATTAACCTCAGCCTTATGTTTTGAATATAACTTTCTCCAACCATTCTCCTCAAAGGATTGTATAGATGTATAGCAATCCACAAATAAGGTGTACAAGTTTGCAGTGTGATACAAGAACCAGTGTTGGCTTCATGAGCAAAGAGAAATTCAGATATTTAATTTTCCTGAAAATTACATAAAGCATTTACTTACAAAACCCCCCACCCCATGTGGTCCCAAGTATATAAGAATGCTCAAAGCATGGTGTAAAATGGAAAAGAATTCAAGAGGAGGTTCATACAGCACAGTTACCTTATACCCTGGTAATGGGTACTTTTTTCATGTATTTTTGTAATTTCCCATGGCAGATCTTTTTGTTGAGATGAGTCTGGGGCTGAATTTCAGACTACATATTTATCAGTATAAACAGCATATGATGTCAAGTGTAGATAGGATCTGAGGGACCCTCAAGCTGAATTCGAGTGGGTTTTACACAACGGTTATTGAAGTATTTAGCTTTCTGGCATCTATCCAAGTGTTCAGTTTCCATCACTGGTTACAGCCAGGGGAATTGAAGTGCAGCATCTCATTCTGCTTGCCTAACCTGTTCCTATGCATAGGCAGTCCAGGCATGCAATGTGGCAGCCACAGGTTTACAAAGAACTTAAATTTGTAGAGAAAGTGTTACAGTAAGTCAGTGTCAAACTTCTTCCTGAGGCTTTGTTATGAATTTCTAAAACACGTGCATTAGAAGAACAAAGTAACATTAATTAAACAAATAAAAGACTCCACAGGCAGGTGGTAGTTCTAAGAGCTTTCCAAGACATGCCAGTCAGAAACCATCTGTTCAGCATCTAATCATAGGCTAGCTTTGTCCAGAATTTTTCTATTCTTTTTTATTAGATTTTTTAATTTCAAGTATTTTTCAATAAGAATATGTTCAGTTATTTGTACTGGAATAAAAGAGAGCCTTCATGTTAGCCTATGGCCCAAAGTGGAATTCCATTTGCAGTTTTGTAGGCTGCAGGCGCTTCATTGACTTTCAGTGGAGTCACATAAAATATTTCATTCAAATTTGTTTCAAGGTTTTATTTTAATATTTAGGATTTACTATAAGTGTGGAGTGAAGATTGAGGCCCTTCGGTGCTAAGTAATATGTCCTGTCCTTAAATATTTATTCATGCTAGGGAGAATTTTGTTAACAGAAGGACAGAAAATTCCAGGATGTCTTTTTAACTCTCACTTCATCCTGATTATAATGGACTCTAATCAGCTGAGAGTAGAGTGCAAAATTAATCTGAAGTGTTACTTCTTCTCAGAGTTGTTTTTAAGTGGAAAGGTTACTTGGTATTGGTTTTTAAAATATTTTGATTAATAAGAGTGCCTCATCTATTTCTCAAAATTCTATTTGTAGCAATACAGGAAAATAGATTTGACTTAGCAGCATTTCCTGATAGACTAGGTCATAAAAGATTACAGAGTTAAGCACAAGTACAGCTGAAATCCTGTGTTAGCTTGCATCAGTTAGTCTCCCAATAACTGTTTGTCATGATCTGTACCCATTGTGGATATTCTGATCTACACCCAAGCTAGGAGTTAAAGACATGCAGCAAAAGACCAGAGGAAAACGTCACTAACAAGCAGAGAGGAGCAGGTATATTGGCAGAACCGGGGTAACAGTGGTTGATCCTGTGTAGATGTAACGCTTCAGCATTCATTAGCTGTTCTGTGTTCAGAGACGGCTGTCACAGTCTGTGGGTAACACACACACAGAGGAAACAAGACGAAGTAGTTCTCAACACTTACGCATAAATCATCAGGGCCCAAAATGATAATTCTATTTCTGCTTACACCTCTTCCAGGATGCTCTACCCAGCTCTTGATTCACAGTGACACAAACTGCCTTATTCTCATGTCTCTTCAGGCTTGACTCCTTTTCACAAGGAATGCAAAAGTCAATGGTTTTGGGGTGCATGGTGTGCTTTATACATGACATACTTGAATCTCATGTAGTCTAATGTCATCATTCTCATCAGCTGCAACAGAGAAGAAGCAAGGGATGTGTGACTCAACCTGAAATGCTACAAACCATGTAGGGATGCCATCCATGCTCAGTTGCATGTCCAGGAAAGGTAAGCTTTCTTAAAGAAGCTGAGAAATTGATCCAATCTCTTGTTTAATCAATAGTTTATCCTGTTTGTCCAACCTTACCCCAAGTTCTTGATGTTAAGTTACTCCAGCAAGCTTTCTAAACTTCCCAGTACCTTTATTTCAGATAACTGCGTTTCTGTGGCTAACTATATTTTCACAACTCTTAAATGTCATGTGGATTTCCATCATTTCACCATCTCCCCATTACCTACCTGTTTCTCCTTCTGTCTCTCTGCTTATAAAGCTGAATCTTTCAGACAGTCCTGATGGAATCTCTGGCAACAGAAATTGTAGCATTGCAGGCTAAGAGACGCAGATGCATCTGGAATTCATCTGTAAGGTATCCTGATGCAATAGCTCAAGTGGGTCACGTCAGCACCAGCAGCTGTAGTTTAGGGCAAACACACACCCAAGGTAGTTTGTGTACTTAATTTGCACGAGCAGAGTGTGTGTGTGTTGGGTGTAGGTGACTAATTATAATAACCTGTGTAATTTTCTCAAAAGGGCTTATGAAAATAGTTAGCTACATCAGAATATAATCGCACATTTGTGTTACTAAGTAACAGATGTTGCCATTATATCATTTAAATTTAAATAATGATTAATCTCCACCTACACCAGCTGAAACACTGTAAGTCACAAATTTACCGAAAGAAATTAAATGGTAGAAGCCACAAATGAGATGTTTGAACACATGGCATTAAACCTAGAAGGAGTGGCCTTTGATTCATAGACAGGGAGTAATGAGTTCTCATTAGAACACTTTGTTTTATGTACCCCCTTAGATACGTAAGGGTGAAAGTGACACCTGGATGTATTTAGTAGAGCTTTTCAGAAGGCTGAGATTTGTTTTTTCCTAAAGCTTTACTAACCTTCACAGTATCACAGTATTACCAAGGTTGGAAGAGACCTCATAGATCATCAAGTCCAACCCTTTACCACAGAGCTCAAGGCTTCATACAGAAAGGCAAAATGTCCAAGGATGAGTGTGATTATCCATAATTGAGAATCATACAGTCTTTAAACTTTATTAACACCACTAGAAAGTCATTCTCCTATGTGTATTTAAATGTGTTTAAATTACACTTTTATATACTGTTACAGATTAAAACAACTTGTTTTGTCACAGAGCACATTAAATTCATTGAATGTTACCCCAAACAGTCCAACACTGATCCTTCTGGACAACTAATGTCAGTCTGGCTATGGGTCACAACTATGTAGTGATGCTGTAAAGGAAAGGGCTTATGACATCAATATCAGCACTACAAGATTTTACCTACAGTGGTTTGGGAAGCTAGTCTAGTATCTACCCAATACTGCATTGTGTTGTCAAGTTATACAAGACCTCTCAGATCTACTCTCCTGTCTTCTGCCCTGTAGACTGAGCTTGAGCTGCCAATACTCGTAGACTGTCATTTGATGCAATCTAAAGGACAAATTAATCCAACTTCCGTGGTCAATGCCAAGCCATAGAAAATATTGGTGACTTCAAAGCAAATACATAGTTTTAAAAAAATCAGGCACAGGCAGCATGGGTTCATTAAAGGCAGGTCCAGCCTGACAAATCTCGTCTCCTTCTATGACAGGATGGCCCAACTATTGGACGAGGGCAAGGCTGTGGATATTGTTTACCCAGACTTTCGAAAAGCCTTTGACACTGTTCCCCAAGGAATTCTCCTTGATAAGCTCATGGCTTGGACGAGCACACAGTCTGCTGGATAAAACACTGATTGAATGGCTGGGCCCAAAGAGTGGTGGTTAATGGAGTTAAATCCAGCTGGTGGCCTGTCACAAGTGGTGTGCCTCAGGGCTCAGTGTTGGGACCAT
>JAOXOE010026800.1:0-20394 GCA_028565055.1 Phoeniculus purpureus
AGGTGGGTTTTAAACGTCTCCAGAGAAGGAGACTCCACAACCCCCCTGGGCAGCCCCTTCCAGTGCTCTGTCACCCTGACCATGAAGAAGTTCCTTCTCATATTGATGTGGAACCTCCTAGGACACTTTCAAAGGGTAAATTTCTCCATGAATGCAAGACTTAAGAAACAAGCAAGCCCTGAGAAAGAAAATTATCAGCAGATGTAACTTCCAGGAGCTGCAGCTGTCCCAAACTGTGCTGACACTGCTTGTCTTTGACAGGAGCTTGTTACACACTGTATGTTGAAAACCACCAAGTCAGCTCACAGGTTTTCAATCAGCAAAGCCATCTCAAGGTGTTAGAGCAAACTTTCATCCAGTAATGGGCACAGCCATGAGTTATGAACTGACCACCCTCAGCATCAGCAAAATGTCCCGTTTCTGTCTGTGTATGCAGAAAATAAAAGCAAGCAAGCAAGCCTCCTGCTGACCTACTGCTTTAGGATTTAGGTTGGATATTAGGAATAAAGTTTGCACTGAAAAGGTTGTCATGACTTGACACAGACTGCCCAGGGAGGAGGCTGAGTTGCCATCCTTGGATGCATTCAAGAGCCACATAGATGCAGTATAGGGACAGTCTCGTTATTGTTTATGTGAAGAGTAAAGGTTAGTTGAGTAACGTTTAGTTGAGTCTACTCAAGGTCAGTACCTTGAGTATCAGTACCTTGAGTAAAGGTTAGTTCAGACAGGTAGAAAGGGAAAAATATCCTGGAGGATAAATTACAGTTAACTCTGGGGTGCAGAAGAGAGTAGGATTTGTTGGGAGGACAGCTGCAGGAGCTGGGCAGCATCGCTTCTCTAAGATGTTAAGAGTCTTTGGAGAGTAGGCACACTGAACAGGTGCTTGTGACCACATGCTGCAGATGTCTACAGGGAGTCGTGTAAATCCGAGTCACTTTGCTCAAAACCAGAAAGAAACAGGGCATCTCAGAAGAGAAACACTTGGTTGTACCTGTGAATGAATCAAGGGCGGACTGATGGCTCCTTTACTCTTGGTACCTTTCTCTGTGTGAACACGCAACCACTTGTGGTTCACATCCTCGGAAATCAGTGTCATGAAAGCACCACAACTGTCAGACTGCTTTTCTCTTTATCCAGATAAACAGCAGATGCACGAACATATGTCAGTGCCAACAATCTGCAATACGTCTGAGCTGTGTTGTCAGTCACCACTGCAAGAAGTGCCCCAGCGTGGCAACCCTTGCTGCAGTAAGCCTTGCCTTTCAACACACAAGCAATAGCAGTTCAGGAAAGTGCACGGAAGAATTTCCCTCTATCTGCACACGGCAGACTTTCAAAAACCAATTTTCAAACAACCCTGTGATGTGTCAAAAGCCCAGCTAATGATTTACCCTTAGTCCCTCAGTGCCTAATTAAAACAGGCCAACCAACTGAGTTGGCCTAAGAATTGAACAAATACTTAGCTGGTGATTAATGTGTTCCCTTCTTGGCCCTCTTCCTTCCCTGGATGGGATTTTATAGACTGTCCCTGATTTTTATAGTAAAACTAGATTAGTTAGTCACAGCAAGCTCTTTATTGATGCCACCTCTCATCTGTTTGTAGGCACTACCTGAGCTTACAGGATTTTCTTCCAAATTAGTTTTGTTTCTGGTGATGGTGCCGGGCTCTTGCCTCATTTTAAAGCTTGGTTGAAAAACTGCATCCAGAATCAGGTTGAGAAACTGTCCAGTTCTGGGCCCCTCAGCTCCAGAAGGACACAGACCTGCTGAGGAGAATCCAGTGCAGAGCCACAAAGATGATGAAGGGAGAGGAGTATCTCCCTGAAGAGGAAAGGCTGAGGGAGCTGGGGCTCTTGAGCTTGGAAAAAAAGAGACTGAGGGGTGACCTCATTAATTTTGATAAATCTGTGAAGGGTGGATGTCAGGAGGATGGAGCCAGGCTCTGCTCAGTGGCATCTAGTGATAGGACAAGAGGCAGTGGGTGTGAGCTGGAGCAGAGGAGGTTCCACATCAATATGAGGAGGAACTGCTTCCTGGTGAGGGTGACAGAGCCCTGGCAGGGGCTGCCCAGGGAGGGTTATGGAATCTTCTTCTCTGGAGACTTTTAAAACCCACCTGGAAATGTTCCTGTGTGACTTGGTCTAGGTGGTCCTGCTGCGGCAGGGGGACTGGACTGGCTGATCTTTCGGGGTCCCTTCCAATCCCTAAGGTTCCAGCATCTCAGAAATGACTAGCCACTGTTCCTTGGAATCACAATCACAGATCGGTAGGTTTTGGAAAGGACCACTGGGGATCACCCAGCCCCACTCCATTGCCAGAGCAGGTTCGCTTAGAGCAGACTGCACAGGACTGCGTCCAGGCAAGTTCCGAATGTCTCCAGAGCAGGTGACTCCACCACCTCAACATGAATTTCAATGAAACTTGTATTCCCTGATTCTTTGAAGTTTGTACTGATTTTCTGCCAATGTGTTCAAACCTTGTGGAAATAGTAACCCCTGTCAGGAAGCAAATCTCCTTACTGCTTCTCAGAAGCAATGATTATGCCGTGCTATCAACCTAAGGGCAAGAGAACATCGGCAGAGATGCATTTAGGAGAAAAAATGTAAGTAAAATTCAAGTACAGCTATTAAGTGTGCTTGACATTAGGGAGTTAAAGGGTCATTAAATTAAATTATGCTAAGAAGTGATGTTTGAAATGGTTTGATCTTCACCTGAGCACTACTGTATTCACGTCAAGAGCCTGGTAAGTTCCAGAGGCAGTAGGAAACATTAATAAAGTGAAAATGCTGCACATGGGGAGAGGAATACAATTCTGATTAAAAAGGCCACTGAGTTTGAGAAAAGGTCAGATCACCTAAGTCTTTAGTACATGAAATAAAGTGACCAGTAACACTAAGAACAGAAGACTAGTAATTGATCTTGGACTCAGAGGAGCAAAGAGCTTGCAACACCACCACAACACAAAGGCATTTTGAGTTTCTTAGCCAGTTAAAAGGTGATCCACAGGATTTTAGCTTTGAACAGAGTTTCTCTCTCCTCTACACCATGAGTCTTTCTACCAGTCTGCACTACTTCAAGCCAGAATCTCCTGCTTTAGCAAGGGGATTGGACTGGATGATCTTCCTTCCGATCCCTAATGTTTTGTAATGCTGTAATTCTGTGATCTCACAGGAGGGAGAAGCATCGGGATTAAGGGGCAAAGCTGGACAGCAAAGATCACCGTTATGTTTCCAGGGTTATAGGATCTTCTAAGCTGGAAGGAAGTTCAGGGGCTCAGACAGACCAGCCTCTGTGGAAACCTTTCCCAGATCCCATTTCCTTAATGCTGGACTCTCTCCAGCAGTTCTGTGCCCTTCTTGAACTAAGGTGGCCCAGAACTGGACACACTATTCCAGATGCAGCCTCACCAGGGCAGAGTAGAGGGGGAGGAGAACCTCTCTTGACCTACCAACCACAGCCTTTCTAATACAGCCCAGGATGCTGTTGGCCACCTTGGCCACAAGGGCACATTGCTGGCTCATGGTCATCCTGCTGGCCACCAGGATCCCCAGGTCACCTTCTCCTACACTGCTCTCCAACAGGCCAGTCCCCAACCTATACTGGTACCTGGGGTTGTGAAAAGCACATCTGGAGCAAGCAATTTTTCCTATCAGTGCCTAATAAATCTAAACACAACGCATTGGAGACTCAACACTACAGTAGGTAGTGCAGTACTTTGCGTTTTAACCTCTTATATCAAAATAACCTGCAGCATGTGCAGTCTCAGTGCCCAGTACAGTTAAAGGCTCCACACTGAGCCTCGTTTCTCTCAAATGCCTATTTCTAGCGATTATTTAATGTACAGATTTTAAATGGATATTTAAAAATAAAATTAGATAAAGAGATAAGAGATAGATACATAAGAGATACATAAGAGAGAATAATTAAAAACGATGCCAGTTTTGTTGTTTTCTTCTTTTTACTGCTCTTTGCAGGTGGCAGAAAGAGAACCAGAACGTGTGGAGTGCCCAAACTGCATCACAATGAAGAATACGCAGCAGGAAATGGACTGAGCTAATACATCCTCCCCCAATGCAAAGCAGTGCCACGCAGGAGCGCTAGCACCAGCCTGGAAGCAGTATTATTACATTCATGTGCCATAAAACAGTCTCAGGCAGGGACACTTCTGGTTTTCTCAGTGAAAAGAAGCAGATGAACCAGCAGAAGCCGTCTAATTTCCCTGCAGAGAGCAGACATGCCTATGAATTACACTGTCTGGGGGTCAGGACCAGACCAAGATGCTCTCACCCAGGCTGGGTTCACCGAACCTTCCCTGGGTTTCACTGAGGCGTCTCAGCTCAAACAAGGGCAGGGCATAAGGGTGTTTCAGATCACCCTAGGGAAACAAACAACTTTGCAAAGAGCTGTTGTACCACAGGTACTGAACCTCACAAGTCTGTGGTCCTAGGGGGAAGTAAACCCAACTCCCTCAGCCTTTCCTCAGCAGGGAGATGCTCCACTCCATCTCTGTGGCTCTGCGCTGGACTCTCTCCAGCAGCTCTGTGTCCTTCTTGAACTGAGGGAGCCGGAACTGGACACAAGATTCCAGTTGTGGTCTCACCAGGGCAGAGCAGAGTGGGAGGAGAACCTCTCTTGAACTACTAACCACCCCACTTCTGATCCACTCCAGGACACCACTGGCCTTCTTGGCCACCGGAGCACATTGCTAGCTCACGGTCATCCTGCTGGCTTTCAAAAGTTCAGGAATGAGCAATTGGTATTTGTTTAACCACAGAGTTATAAGCACTGCATAAATGCACTTCCAACAGCTGAGAAGGGCCTACAAGAAGGCTATTCAACGGGGCATGGAAGGATAGGAAGAAGATAGGAAGAGGGGTCATTGTTATAAGCTGTAAAAAAGGTAGATTTAGGTTAGACATCAGGAAAAAGCTCTTTAGGCTGAAGGTGGAACAGGTTGCCTAAAGAGGTGGTGGAGGTGCCACCCTGGAGACATTCAAGGTCAGTCTTGATGGGGATGTGTGACTTGGTCTAGGTGATCCTGCTCTGGCAGGGGCATTGGACTAGATGACCTTCCGAGGTCCCTTCCAATCCCTAATGTTCTGTGATTCTGTGACAATCTGGTCTGATTAGAAGCGTCCCTGCTTGTTGCAGGAGCGTTGACCATGATGACTTTTGGGGGTTCCTTCCAACTCTATGAGTCTATAATTAGAAGCAGCAGCCTTCTAGGATAGTGCTTCAGTCTTCAGACTGTGATAGAATCACAGAACATTAGGGGTTGGAAGGGACCTTGAGAGATCATCCAGTCTGATTCCTCCACCACAGCAGGATCCCCTAGATGAAGTTGCACAGGAAATTAGTCTGAGTTTTTCTAACCAGGATTAACTAAAGAAATCCTGTTGACATTTCTTCATTAGCAAGGCATAGAATACTGAGAAAATTGACCAAAATCTGTTACAAGCCCACCAAATTTTAGTCATAACTACTCCACAGCAGCAACATTTGGTTATTATGGTTAGTCCTCTGCACTTACAATCCTCAGCTAGTTTTCAGATGATCATTAGTCCCATGACTCCCTCGATTATGCAACTATCATTAGCACTAGTTTTAGGGAGACAGATAATTCTCTCATGAAGTAGAGCAATTTGTCCAGGGACATACAGCCAAATAATAAAACCCAAAAGCTAACCTCCTCGACTGCTCAAATTAGTTCATCATTTTCCACTCTCAGTCTGTAAGCAAGGCTACAGATTCAACTAAATCAAGAAGCCCTTTGAGGAAATGCTCCAAGAAATAGAAGAGCAACAGAAATCTTCACAATCTAAAACACTGTTGCTCACCAATTATGCCAAGTAGATGAGAAACAGAAGAGCAGTAAGAGGAGATGAAGAAAATTCGTTCTTTAGATACGAAGATAGATATAACAGGAAGCGTGTGGGACCAGCCTTCAAAGTTGGATTAAATAACCTACAATGGAACCTCCCCCCCACCACAGACAAAGGTGATACCCAGACAGGAATTTGTGCATTCTGATATTCAATACAATGACCAAATTTGACACCAAACCCCATCAATCAAGTTCACTAGGCTGCTTGAACTCTCCACACATCAAAACACAGGGAGCTGGATGGGATTCTGACATCTGTGTTGAATGCAGGTTGCTGTGTTCTTCACTTCTGAAACACTGTGCCTGACCTGCAGGGTAAGTACACCTGCTTCATAACAAACCTCAGACTCACTGACAGCTACCAAGTAAAGGAAGTCCTTCGCTGGCTGTGAGGGCTGGAGTACCTCTTTGACAAGGTACTCCAGGATGAGAGAGTTGGGGTTGTTCAGCCTGGAGAGGAGAAGGCTCTGAGGGGACCTTCCAATGACCTTCCAGTACCTGAAAGCAGCCTACAAGAAGGCTGGGGAAAACTATTCACAAGAGCAGGGAATGATAGAACAAGGGGTCATGGTTTGAAGCTGAAAGAGGGTAGATTTGGGTTAGACATCAGGAAAGAGTTCTTTAGTGTGAGGGTGGTGGATCTTTGGAACAGGTTGTCTAGGGGACAGTCCCTGGAGACATTCAAGATCAGGCTGGATGGGGCTCTGGACAACCTGGTCTGGTGAGTGATGGCCCTGCTCATTGCAGGGGGGTTGGACTAGATGGCCTTTTAGATGTCCATTCCAACCCAATGATTCTATGAAGTGGCTGTTAGAAGCACATACTGAGATATTATTCCAAGTAAGAGCTTAAAGGTTCAGATTAGAAATTCCTGTTCACTTTCATGAAGGTTCAGCCCACACGTTATTCAGGCAATTGTGGCCCTCTCAAAGTGTCTTCCCCTGTGCTCTTCTGTTCAGCATGCATTCTGTCCAGCTCATTGTTCCCAGACCCAACCACTACACGCAGCCACAGCTGGGTTCCTACTTTCACAATAAACAGTGAAAGCAAAGAACATGAACAAACAGGAGAGCTGCGTGCCACTGATTTTTCTGAGAAACCTCCCCTTCACATCAGGTTGGTGATAAACAAGTTAGGAAGCAGTTGGCTCTCCATGAATCTCTGTCCTTTGGCACTAATCACTTTTGGAATCTCACTCTGCAAAGGTTTCCTACCCTTAAGCAGATCAACACACCCACCCAATTTGCTCTCATCTGAAAACTCAATCTCCTCATCCAGGTCAGCGATAAAAAAAGTTAAACAAGACTGGCCCCAGCACTGAGCCCTGGGGAACACAGAATCACTCTGGTTGGAGAAGATCGCTGGGATCATCGAGTCCAACCATCCACGCTACCTTACAAGTTCACCCCTAAACCACATCCCTCAGCACCTCATCCAAACCATCTTTAAACACATCCAGGGATGGCGACTCAGCCACCTCCCTGGGCAGCCCATTCCAGAGCCTGGCCACCCTTGCTGTGAAAAAATTTTTCCTAATACCAAGTGGTCACAGCTCGTGACCAGCCACGCAGCCAGTTTTTTACCCAGCAAAGAGTCCACCTGTCTCAGCCACCTCTGCTTCGCTCATCCAAACCTCGGCATTTGTGAATTAGCCTTTCCCCAGAGACGCTCGCAGGCTGTAAGTTACTGGCAAGTACCATAAAAGAGAAACTACCAGTGATAATCGGCTTCATAATACAAAGACAATTGTTTTTCTGTCCACAGCCAATACTTCTGCGGTGAATAAAAAGCTCAGCTGCAGAAGAGTATTTCCAGGTATGTTTTCATTAACTGGCCAACATAAGACTTCTATCAATTGGTTAGTCAGTAACTTCAGCTACCAAAATTGAAATCTCTAACTATGCAGATTACCAAACTCTTAGCTAGTCATAAGAGCACATAATCAGGGTAACAAATCATCTCTTAAAAGCATAATTATTCAGGCCTTAAGTATTCTTACAGTAATTATTCACGAGTAATGGAAGTGACAGACACAACATTAAATTCTCACCCTAATAACTTTAATCAAAGAACAAAATTCATAAGCTAATTAAAATTCACAAATCTTCACAATGGAAGATCAGAAGCAACATAAACATAACAAGGGCAAGTGTGGAGTCTGGCATCTGGGCAAGAACAACCCCAGGGACCAGTATAGGTTGGGGTCTGACCTGTTGGAGAGCAGTGGAGGAGAAAGGGACCTGGGGGTCTGGTGACCAGCAGGATGACCAGGAGCCACCAATGGGCCCTCATGGCCAAGAAGGCCAATGGCATCCTGGGGTGAATTACAAAGGGGGTGGTTAGTAGGTCGAGAGAGGTTCTCCTCCCCCTCTACTCTGCCCTGGTGAGACCACAGCTAGAATCTTGTGTCCAGTTCTGGGCCCCTCAGCTCCAGAAGGACACAGAGTTCCTGGAGAAAGGCCAGCGCAGAGTTGATAAAGAGAGTAGAACATCTTCCTGCTGAGGAAAGGCTGAGGGAGCTGGGGCTCTTGAGCTTGGAGAGAAAAGGAGACTGAGGGGTGACCTCATTCGTGTTGATAAATACATGAAGGGTGGGTGTCAGGAGGATGGAGCCAGGCTCTGCTCAGTGTCATGCAATGACAGGACAAGAGGCAGTGGGTACAAGCTGGAACAGAGGAGGTTCCCTGTCAGTATGAGCAGGACCTTCTTCCTGGTGAGGGTGACAGAGCACCGGAAGGGGCTGCCTGGGGGAGTTGTGGAGTCTCCTTCTCTGGAGATGTTCCTGTGCGACTTGATCTAGGTGATCCTGCTGTGGCAGAGGGACTGGACTAGATGATCTTTCGAGATCTTTTCAATCATCCAATCCCTAATGTTCTGTGATTTCCCTGCCCCTTGGCACCCATCTGCTCACTGAATCTCCATAAATCACCACTGACCACACCAACTGCCTTTTAATGGGATCTCTTGGCCTTACTGTCTTCACTCAGGTGTGCCACGTCCACTGGAACTTCCTCCACTGTTGCTAGTGATGGAGGGTGAAAAATTCCATGGGAACAAAACCGTGTGGGTTTGCTGTTCTGGGAAGATTTCCTATGTTTTCACTGCAACACTAAGTATTTAAAGATTGCTACCTCCACTTTGTCAGCAACGGAATAACCCAATTACTGTTTGGTCTGCAATGTAATTGCTTTTTCATCTGCTACGGGGTCTTTCCTCCCCTACCTAAATGAAAGCCTAGGCTTTTCAGCATAAATGAATAGAAGCCAAGTTAAAATTAAATAGTATATATCAAAGGAACGTCGCATTTAATATAGATACCATGCATCTACAGAGGCCCATTTAGATAGACCTCTCAGCTTTTTAAATCATTCCAGGAGCACAGCTGCTCACTGTCTTGCAGATATACAACCAGATACTGTTTTCAATGAGCAGCGAACCGTTGCTAGAATTAGATTCTGATCTTGCTTTTCATAAGGAAAAGCTAGGAAGTTTCACTGTACTAAACAGACAATCAAATTTGCTCTTTCCCCACAGTAACCTATTTTATTCCCCCCCCCAGTTGCCTATTTTATTCCCAGAAACAAAACTTTTCCTTCCCTCTGTCACTGCTTTCCACCTCCTTGGTATTCAGTCGCCATCCTGGGCATCTGCGTACCCCGCCAGCAGGCCCCTACATTCATCAGCTCCCTGCTACTTCCTCTAGGACTTAGCTGTGAAATAAGGAATAGCTTCTGCTGAGAACAGTACTGGACTGGCTGAAGTTTCCCTGCTGTGTTGTGAAGGTGACTGCCTCCGTTTAGCAGGGCAGGAGCAACAGAAGAGACAGGCAGTAGCTGCATGCGCGAAGTTTTCAAGAGCTCGTCAGAAAAGGCACGGTCTTTCTTTCGCAGGAGGTGTTCGCGTCTTACACTACGTGTAAATGCAGGTGTTCATGTCTTACACACGAGAGCATAAGGAAGATACAGGTATTAGCATTTCCACTAGGAATACACCGATAACTGTATCTTCTCTTGCGTGTCATCACCACTCTGACAAACGCAACACCAGCTATTGAAAGAGCAGCGGTGCTTATTGCACTACAGCATCTTTTCCTCTTGTTCTCAAGGACCCAGTTTTTGGCAGATTGAGTTACTCTCTCATTTTGTTTTCATGGTTTATTCATTAAGTTAAAAAGAGGCCTAATCATTTGGAGCATTTGTCTTTGACTGCAACGATGTACTTCTGCAAAACGTATTAATTGTCCTTCTTTAGTCTTACAGAAAACACTTTCTTCTGGCAGATCACCGAATGTCACGAGTTGGAAGGGACCTCAAAAGATCAGAGCAGGATCGCCTAGATCAGGTCACACAGGAACGTGTCTGGGTCGGTTTCGAACATCTCCAGAGAATTAGACTCCACACCCACCCTGGGCAGCCTGTTCTGGGGCTCTGTCACACTCACTGTGACAAAGCTTTTTCTTAGGTTTATGTGGAACCTCCTGTGCTCCAGCTTTCACCAATTGAACACCACTAAGAAGAGCCCAGCTCCATCCTTCTGATACTGTCCTCCATTCTCACCCTTTACATACTGATAAACATCAACGAGGTCACTCCTCAGTCTCCTCTTCTCCAAGCTGAATAGACCCAGCTCCCTCAGCCTTTTCTCATCAGGGACGTGCTCCACTCCATCATCCTTGTGGCTCTGTGCTGGGCTTTTCCAAGCAGTTCCTTGTCCTTGAAACTGAAGGACCCAGAACTGGACACAGATGCAGCCTCACCAGGACAGAGTAAAAGGGGAGGAGAACCTCTCTCTCTTCACCTACTAACCATAGCCCTTCTGATACAGCCCAGGATGCCATTGGCCTTCTTGGCCACAAGGTACATTGCTGGCTCATGGTCATCCTGTTGTCCACCAGGACTCCCAAGTCCCCTTCCTCTGCACTGGTCTCCAACAGGTCAGTCTCCATCCTATACTGGTACCTGGGGTTGTTGTTGCCCAGATGCAAGACTCCATACTGTCCTCGTTATATTTAATTACAATTTCTCCCTGCCCAACTTTACAGCCTGTCCAGGTCTCACTGGATGGCTGCTGGGGTGGCACAGCCTGCTGAGGTGGCAGCTACTCCTCCCAGTTTTGCCTCATCTGAAAACTTGCTGACAGTGCCCTCTGCTCCCTCATCCAGGTCATCGATGAATGTATTGACCAGAACCAGTCCCAGTACTGATCTCTGAGGGACTCCACCAGACACAGGACTCAAACTAGCCTGTCCCATTGACCGCTACTCTGTCTTCTTTCCCTCAACCAGTTCACAATCCACCTCACTGCCCCATTATCCAGACCACACTGCCTCATGTTAGCTGTGAAAAGAAAACTACAGTAAATTATGATCTAATGAGAAAATAAGGATGAAGATTGGATTTGTTTAACGCAACCATTTTTCTGACTACTTAATATGTCACTGCAATTACTATGATGCATTCGGCTCACAGCTGCACTGTGAAGTCTTCCACTTCAATGAAGCTGCTATCAATCAGAGTATCAATCAATAGGAAGGTCACAATTTATTGTTTCCAATCAATGTTTGAACGTATGTGCTGGTTGGAATTCACACTGAATTCAAATCAGTATGCTGCATTACCTACAGAGGGTGGAAGAGAACAAGTTATTGGATTTCTGTCCTGCCTCTGAATTAGTCTGGCACTCCACAGCATGATATTCTAAATTAATTTAAGACACACATCAACTTAGAAAGAAAAAATAAGTCAGAGTTTATAGTTTTGTCAAGGGTTAGGGCTGGGACAGCAGCTAGAAAAAAGACAAATGCTCTCTAGTCCTAATTCCTTCCCAAAGGAGAAGGGAAAGAGCTTATGGATTGGAAGTGAAATATATGGAGACATATAGCAAACCAGTATCTAGACTGGACTCAGAGGGAGACTGGAACTGGTTTCAGGATCTGGATCCTATGACTGGATTCAGAAATGCATGCACTGGTATCAGAACAGACACAGTCCTCCTTGGACACCAGCTGTTGAAAAGGTGTTAACTCCTGTCATTCATCAACTTTATACTGAATGTCATGTATATGGGATGGAATATCTTGTTGATCAGTTTATACTGTCCTCTCATATCCTCCCTGCAGAGTGGCCTTTAGCTTATGACACCCCAACGAGACACGGAAGATTAGCAGTGACCTTGATTTCTATAGGAGCAGGTATAAGCAAGAGTCCTTCTGCACGCCACTCCTTGGTAGTAACTATGAGCATCAAGAACTCTTACTTATGGAAGCAGATGAGCCTGTGTTCATCCCAGTGATAGCCACCAGCATAGGCACATTGCCCCAGCAGCTGACCCACAGGAAGTGGCAGACAGAGCTTTTGTATTTCCTGCAAATTATGATTGTTTTTTAAATTGCAGGTTTGTGCAAGTGTACCACAACTTCCTTTCAGTATCAGGACATCTGGTTTCATCCTAAAACCAGTTCTGAGCTTTTCTGTTTAAAACAAAATGGAGAACAGAGCTTCCCCCCCCTTCTCAGGGCACACACACAACCACGTTTAATAGCCATTCTCCCTGTTAACCTTGTACTAAAGCCTGTCGAAGTCACCCTAAATTCCCTCTGCGGAATCAATTGTGATGCAGCACTACACATTTCCCGTGAACTGAGAACTCAGAGCACAAAGCTAGTGCCTGAGCTTACTTGCCCATCACAGAACATTAGGGATTGGAAGGGACCTTGAAAGATCATGTAGTCCAATGCCCCTGGCAGAGCAGGGCCACCTAGATCAAGTCCTGCCTGGGAAAGGAAAAGCACATGCCAAATTGTATGCCAGTGTAACAAAAACATGACTGGCCTGCTGCAAGCAATGCCAGATTCTGGATCTGTACTCTAGACATACTTTAGAGGAGACTGCTGTCCAAGCAACACTTTTGTAAACTGATGCCCATTCACAAGTTGACTTATCCTAGTGGTAAGTAATTGTTATCCCGGAAACCTCAAAGGTAAACTATATCTGAATAAGGCCCAAAGGTTATTCCATACTGGATCAGGAACAAGTTAATTCCATGTTAGACATTAATTGCTGTAACCTTTTACCTACGTAAGCCACGTAAAGCCTAAGTTACACTCTAACCTACATAAGCCCTAGGTAAATGGGACGTGCCTGAATGCACAGCAGAGAGCACAGCTGGAGTTGAAGCACAAAGCTAGGACAAACCCTTCTTTCCTTTTAGTGACAAGAATTCCATGGAAGGTAGTAACAAGGGCAATTATTACTTTATAGCTCTGGAAAGCACTAAGCGTGAAAAACGCAGCAGACAGACATCTATGCCTGGAAGAGTTCACAATTAAAATAGCTAACAAAAATAGGCAGTTATCAGATGATGGCTAGAGGATGTGATACATCAACAACACTGTTTGAGCCAAGAAGATTAGCATGCACCATATTAGTTCCACTTTTTTGTATTCATCCATCATTTGGAGAGATCAGAGCTTCATACAGGCAGCGTTAGAAACAGATCACTGGCAGAAAAGCTGGTTCAAAATTTTCCAGTGAAACGATTTCACTTGAAACATCACCAGCTCGGTAACCTTTGATGAATGCAAATAGGTTTTGAAGGAAACCCTGCCCAGACTCAGTTGGGCAGGACAGCTGGACAGCTTGAAGCCTTGAAAATACTGGCTGGAGTGAGGGCTCACAATAACTAGGCTTTGTGCTATGAAAAGAGCGTGCAGAGCTCCGAATTCTGTGCCCCTAAGAAGATTCATATGAAGTGGTGGTAGAGATGGTACCTACCATCTCGAGAGGACACTTGCAGCTCCTAGGGATCTTAGCTAGCTGCTTTCCAAAAAGGAATTTCCTATCAGCTGGTGTCTCCCCTGTCATTAGGGGTTGTCTACCCAAGCAATTCAAAAATTCCCATATCCATAGGGATGTTAGGACTTGGCTGCAGGGTCCATCTTGCAGAAAGTGCCTGCTGAGAGAATAACTTCTGGAAAAACATATTGGCACCGCTCAACTGCAGCAAAGCCTATGCCAGCAGTTGTTTGTATTTGTGATCTTTTGAGGTCCCTTCCAGCCTCTAACGTTCTGTGATACCTGTCATTTCAGCTTCAATTACAGAAGCTGTAGAAATTATGTACCGAGGGCAGTGCCAGCTCATTTCGTGTTTAACAATTTGTAAGACATTTCAGACTGTGTTGACCAGGATCAGATTCAAGTGAGTGACCAAGAAATATCCAGCTATGTCTTTCATTACTTCCCCCCTCAGCCACTTTGTCCTTTGGTGCTTCCTGGCTGAGCTTGAGCTAACAACGTACCATTTCCTTTGCTCCTAAAGGCCATCAGTTTTTCACCATAACAACAAAAAAGTCCTGATTTCACCCACGTCTACCAAAAGACGTGCTTTTTAATCACACAGCCCATCCTAAAAAAATACATAGAAATCAATCATGGTCTATAGAAAAAGACACAATTTCTAGGTACCCTACTGATACAGGAAAGTAGAGTTCGTTCTGTGAGGACAAAATCAATCAGAGAATTCTGTTCATTTCAGGAGCCCTAGTGCTTCACATTTTCAGCCTGCTGCAGTATAAGCTGCAATGGATCAATAGATTTGGCACAAGCTTTATTCGTAAAACTCATGGCTCAGCTTCTCACATTCATCATGCAGGGACAGAAAGAGAAAAACCTAAGCTGCGGTGCCAGTCTCCATGTACGTGAGCTACAAAAGCACCACGCTTTGACAAGAGCCTGTTGTAACAATCAAAAGAGACAGCACTGGGGTGGGAATATGAGAGTTAAGATTTAAATGTGATCACTGCCCATCGCATGAGTGGAGGGACAGACTCACAGAACATCAGGGATTAGAAGGGACCTCAAAAGATCATCCAGTCCAATCCCCCTGCCACAGCAGGATCCCGTAGATCCAGTCACACAGGAACATGGCCAGGTGGGTTTTAAATGTCTCCCGAGAAGGAGACTCAACAATCCCCCTGGGCAGCCCCTTCCAGGGCTCTCTCACCCTCACCAGGAAGAAGTTCCTTCTCATCTTGATGTGGAACCTCCTCTGTTCCAGCTCACCCCCATTGGCCCCTTGTCCTACGCTTTAGCCAAGCAGTAAGTACAGAAAAAGCAGTTCACCTGGGATGACAGTTAGATAGAAAACTTCAGCTGGTTTTCAATATCTTTGTTTTTATAGCCAGACTTTTCAATGAAGTTTCTTTTGAAGGGAAAGAACCGTCTCTGAAGCCTACAGATTAATGAGATTTTAAATAAATACTCTGAACAGCTATGGAAAGTATTTCTAGGAAATTAATCCACATGCATTGTATCGCTCGCCAGATAGAAAAGCCATCTGGTTTACAACCGCAGGAGTGTCCTACTCCATCATTTCACTTAAAAGACAACACTCCAAATAGAAGCGTGGGTACATTCATCAGTCCTTATGGCTGCCAAAGTGTTTTATTTACAGAAATCAATACTGTGTACACAGTTTCTTATGGCTTTTCTCCATTATAAATGGACAGGAGGCACTAGAAAAATCACAGTTCAATGTTATTTATTCCTACATACCATTTATTAAGAGCAGGAAACATTAAAGGGTGGGTTTTGCAGAGAAACTAGATTATACGCCTCAAAAAGCCATCCTTTATTCCTCTCTGAGAAGGAGCATGAGCTTCAGGATATCTTCCTAAGTTCCCCCATCAGTGCTGGCATGCACCAGTACCAGAAGCTCTCTTCCGACTTGGCTCAGAAGCCAAATTACAAGCACATTTCATTGCTTTCTCTCTGGTTCTAAAAGAGCACCCGCTTGCCTGCTTTAGTACTCCTGGATGTTTTCAATCTTGGTGCAGAAGCACACATCATGAGCATCAATCCCCCCGGATGCTTGAAGACCTTGGTGATAATGCCCTAGCTATTTATCTTCCGCTTTGTAGTTCATCGATTTATCTTGTTTGTGGAAGATGATTTTCTGCTGGGTGACTAGGCATCCCCATGAACTCAGTCATTTGCAGATCAACGTGATGAAACTTCACATCACAGAATCACAGAACATTAGGGATTGGAAAGGACCTTGAAAGATCATCCAGCCCAATCCCCCCGCCGGAGCAGGACCACCTACTTATTGCCTTCTCGCTCATATTTCAGGTTTGCACCCACATAGAGCAGACATTGAAAAGGGCGTTTTCCTTCCTTTCCACATATAAGAGATCTTCCTGGAATTGATTTTTAAACAGTTATTTATAGTTGTGATTACAGCTGCAACTCAAGGACAGGCTAAACTGCTCTAAGGCTCAAAACAAACTGTCAGTACGGACTGATCTCGGAAACAAACCTGTCATGAGCTTCTTTTCACCTTGCTCCCATCAACTTTTGTTAGTGACGTAAGAAAAGCCTTTACATCCCAGTTTGATTTCATTTACCACTTCTCCTCCTCACAAACAGCACGCTGAACACAGTTTTAGAGGCGTATACTGACAAATAAGGTGCTTGAAGCGATGCGAGTGACAGCAAATACTGCAGGCTGACAAGAGCAGCCGAGCACAAGGACTAAGTTGCCACTTCTCACAGGAGGTGAGAGGGATGGCAGTAAGTCACCGAGCACAGGCTTCACAGGAGGCACACAAGCCTCCTGTAGGAAGAGAATCTAGAACTGTATCTAAGAGCACCAAAGCCCCATAGAAAAAGGGCACGTGGCTTCTAAGTAGCTTAGAAACAGGCACAGCTCCCTTTGACAGGTTTATGGAAGGTTTATCTCTGTTGACTGGGATCTGGAAATAGTTGTAAGGCTTTGTGTGTCCAACCTCCACACTCCAAACTGACGGAAAGTGACAGAACTCTCCGAGCTGTTAGAAGCCAGACAGTCATAGAGCTAAGTGAGCACCTGTGGGACTAACAGGGATTTTTATTCAACGGAGCCTCAGGCTCAACTTTAGAACTTGCTGCTGCCCTATGAGCAGCAAGCGAGAGGAAAACTCTCTGCCAACAGTACCAAGCCTCAGCTGCTCAACTACCCATGACACAAAGGTATGGAAAGCCCCACAAGAAGCAGCTTCCACTGACTGCCCAGCTGCAAACTTAGTGACAACATGGTCTATAAAAGGGAAACACAGAGCAGGCAGGAAAGATTGAGAGAGTTGGAGCTGTTTAGTTTGAGGAAGAGGAGACCTCATTGCTCTCTACAACTATCTGAAAGGATATTGTGGAGATGTTGGTGCTGGGCTCTTCTCACAGGTAGTTAGCAACAGAACCAGTGGGAAGGCCTTCAAGCTTCAACTGGGTAAGTTTAGACTAGACATCAAGAAGAAATTCTTCATGGGGAGAGTGGCCAGGCACTGGGATGGGCTGCCCAGGGTGGTGGTTGAGTCCCCATCCCTGGATGAGTTTAAAAGACGTTTAGATGTGGCATTGGGGGATCTGTTTTAGGGGTGACCTTGTAGAGTGGGGTTGATGGTTGGACTTTATGATCCCAAGGGTCTTTTCCAACCTGAATGATTCTGCAGGGAACAGACCATTGCAAAGAGCTTTGAACCTGTGGGTTCAAGCAGTCCAAAACCAGCTGTTGTCTCTTTGACTGTTAATAGACTCTGAGAAGTTGCGTACCAAAATGTGCTGGAATTTGCATTTATTTTTTAAAATCAGAATTTTATACTGACTGCAGCATGTCACAGCTGTAGCCCACTGTCCTCATCCTTCATTTCTAGCTTTGACCATTGAATGCCTCTCAGCTTTAGGGCCTGGATTCATGCCACAGATGCATGCTCATCCCATGCCTGGGCAAGAACTCACTAGACAATAATTCCCCCTCCTGTATCCTCATTTCTAGCAGAAGCACTGTGGTCCCACAGGTCTGCAGTCTGCAAGCAGGTGGCTGTAACCAGGAGTATCCTATGAAGTACACACAAGCCACAGGCTAACCATCATTGCCCAAAACTGTCTCTGCCTCTGTTGTGTAAGAGCTGAACCCTGCAGGTCTCCTGGTTACTCTGCCTGCTAAGTCATGGCAAGTCCTGTGCCAAAAGCACTCACTGACTGGATCCAAGTAATTACAGTTTTTCCCTTTGGGTGCTGTAGTTAATACAATGAGACTGATTGAAGACTCTTACATAGTTATCCATAACAGTAAAAAGCAAAGTATAAACAAAAGCCAAGACTTTTAATCCTCAAAAGGCAGGGAAAGGGTATTTATCTTCTCAGTCAATTGATTAAAAAAAAATTCAGAGGTTTCTGTACAAGCCATAGGCTAACACCCAGAATCTCCTGTCCCTGAGGTGGGTATGATGCAGTCTTCCTTTACTGTGGAGTCTCCTTTTCTGGAGACGTTTAAAACCCACCTGGATATGTTCCTGTGTGAGTTGGTCTAGGTGATCCTGCTGTGGCAGGGGGATTGCCCTAGATGATCTTTCAAGGTCCCTTCCAATCGCTAATGTTCTGTGATTATTTCCAACCCTGCCTCAAACAACAGCATGTTCCCAGAAGAGCTGTCAAAGGACAAACATGTTCTGTCCTCATTCATGCAAGCTGCTTTCTCAAATGCAACAGAAATGAGACTCAGGTTTTCCCAAGAGATATTTTATCTTGGTCTTCCTCCTCCTGGAAGAGGTTTCAAGCCCTGTGGCACTCTAGGAAATGGATATGGGCTTCACCAGATGAAGAATGAAGAAACAAATTCCTTAGAAAAAGGCTGCCTTTTGGAGGCTTTTCAAGACTCTGAATCCCATGCAGATGGAGACATACTAAGAGGCCACTGTCATCACACGCAGACACAAGTGCACGCTCAGAGTAAGCAGACGTGCTGTCCAGGAGCGCAGAGCTGCCCCGCACCTCTGCAACAAGTGTGAAGAAAACACGAGTGTACGCATTTGCTATGCAGAGGCACAGAAGGAACTCAAGACAATGGACCTGTGTTGTAAAGTACTACCTTTCTGCAGCCCCAAATGCATCATGTGCAGCTGGAACGAGCAGCTTCAGACAAATGCTGAGTTTAATGTTTCCTGGTTCCTCTGGACTGCCACACTTCACCATCCAGGCTCTACCTACAGAATCACAGAATATTAGGGATTGGAAGTGACCTCGAAAGATCATCCAGTCCAGTCCTCCCCCTGCCGGATCCCCTAGATCCAGTCACACAGGAACACGTCCAGGCGGAAGGAGACTCCACAGCCCCATGGGCAGCCCCTTCCAGTGCTCTGTCACCCTCACCGTGAAGAGGTTCCTTCTCATATTGATGTGGAACCTCCTCTGTTCCAGCTCACACCCATTGCCCCTTGTCCTATCATTAGTCTGTGTGTTAAATAAGAACTCAATACTATAGTTACAGGATTCCAAACCCCCACGTTGTGCTACTCCTTCATTTCATTAAGCAAAACACTAGGAGTACTCTTCTGTCAGAACTTTAAATGTGACAAACCAGGTTCAACTGGAATAGCAGTGATTGCAAAACCCATGATACAGGACAATTCGTTCATATGATAGAGGGAAGAACTGCCTTAACAGGAAAGCGGAAAAAACGCAAAACATACTAAAATAGTTTTGCAATTGGTACAGAAAGGAAATGTCTTAACTGTCGTCTCAGCTTAATAACAGACAACTAAGGCAGAAAAAGTTCACTTGTCTTATCCCTCAGAAAAAAAAACTTTGCAAGCACTTTGGGGATCCCCTAGACCGAGTCACACAGGAACACGTCCAGGTGGGTTTTAAATGTCTCTAGAGAAGGAGACTCCACAACCCCCTGGGCAGCCCCCTCCAGTGCTCTGTCACCCTCACCGTGAACAAGTTGCTTCTCATGTTGATGTGGAACCCCCTCTTTTTTTCTCATCTTTTTTTCTTTACCTCTTTCATCATGTCTCAAGCTTTTCTTTCACTGAATGACCACACCACACTATTTCTATCTACTAAAACACATCTCGGTATGCTTACTCCATGGTCCTCAAAGCCTTCTCTGCACTCTCAAGTTCTCAACACCTCCCAAATTAGTATCATCATAGTTTATTTGCAAATATTTAGAACCTATGCTTCCAGGTCATTACTGAAGATGCTAAAATTAGCACTGCCTAAAATACTGCCATCTCAATTAGCAAGCTGAACCTAGTTAAAACTCTAAGTTGCACTAGACATATTTTACAATTAGTATTTTAATTGACGTAAATGTTGTAATTCACTCATTACGGGCTCTTTGCCCACTTTTTTTAGCAGAACCTCGCCTAGCTAGATCATCTGGCACTCAAGTCCTAGAAAGTACCATTAACAAACTATTTTCATGGGCATCGCAGCTATCCCAACTTCCAGGTAATATTTATCAGTTATAATCACAGAATCAGAGCATTAGGGATTGGAAGGGACCTTGAAAGATCATCCAGTCCAATCCCCCCACCACAGCAGGATCCCCTACACCACATTGCACAAGAACACGGCCAGGCGGCTTTTAAACATCTCCAGAGGAGATTCCACCACTTCCCTGGGCAGCCCCTTCCAGTGCTCTGTCACCCTCACCAGGAAGAAGTTCCTTCTCATACTGATGTGGAATCTCCT
>JAOXOE010026801.1:0-20392 GCA_028565055.1 Phoeniculus purpureus
CCCTTCCCTCGTGCCCCTGCCGGCACCCGGAGGTATTTCTGGGCACCTCAGTGCAAGAAAGACATCGAGGGGCTGGAGCAGGTCCAGAGAAGGGCAGTAGAACTGGGGAAGGCACCGGAGAACAAACCTTGTGAGGAGTAGCTGAGGGAGCTGGGGCTGGTTGGTCTGGAGAAAAAGAGGGGAGACCTTCTTGCTGCCTGCAGCTGCCCGACAGCAGGGTGCAGAGAGGTGGAAGTTGGTCCCTTCTCCCCAGGTACGAAGGGCAGGACGAGAGGAAATGTCCTCAGGCTGCCTCAGGGGAGGGTTAGGTTGGCCCTGAGGAGAAACGTTTTTCTGGGAAGGGCCTTGGAACAGGCTGCCCAGGGAGGGGGTTGAATAGCCGGGGATGGCTGCTGTTTCACAGTCATGGAGATCTGGAGCTCAGGGACAGGGTTTAGCAGAGGGGTTGGGGCTGTGGGGTTCGTGGTTGGACTCAGTGATCTGGAAAGTCTTCACCAACGTAAAGACTTTTGTGATTCTCCAGACTGGGGGAGAGGAATGGCTCAGGTCTCATGTCCCCAATTTTTTGGAGCCACAGGGTGCTGAAGGTTCACAGAGAAAGTTGTCGGTGAATGGGGTTTTCCCCCATTTCTCGTATCGGTTGGTTCTGGGCAGACACAGTTCATCTTGTTTGGAGCCCTGGATGGCTTCCAGTCTACTCTGGTGAAACACATTTGCTACGTGGATCTCTGTGTCACCGCTGAACTTCCCTCAGCGTTCCAAATACCACTCCGCACCGTCTCTCCATCTTTCAGTTCTGCAGCCAGGGCTTCAGAACATCAGTAAATCTTTATTAGCAACCCAAAATACCGTAGATTTGCAAAGTCCAGCATGTCATCTGCAGAGTGCCTGAGGCCAGGCATCTCCTGTAGATGTACTTTGCTTCCCTTGTCAGGCAGTGTGGCCCATCCTGAGTTTTCATACTGCTCATGCAGCCTCGGCGAGGGTGTTAGGGCTGGCTGTGGACTGCTCTGCACCCCCTTTAGCTGTCTTTTTGTGGACAGGGTATTTAAAAGGAAGCCCGTGACAGCCACGCTGGAGCATGAGGCTCTGGTCACGTGCAAAGAAGGCCAGGCACGCGTTCACAAAGCTGTTGTGATCCGCCTGTCTCCAGACAAAACAAAAACCACAGTGGAATCGTCACTTTTTCATGCCATCGCTGTTGTAACCCGTCGGGACACCTGGTGACTGCGTGACTTGGTCGGTGACAGTGGTAACTCGTTCGTTTATGGGGCTGCCTTTTGCTCTTCGTTTGGTTTATGTGTCGGTCGCTCTGTCTGCGGCTCTTTGCTCTGCGGTGTCACCGCCGCTGTTGTCTTTCGCTGTCCCTGAGGTGAAGCCGTTAGTCCAAGACTTTGCCAAGGATGGAAGAAGCAGCTGTCGGCCACTCACGAAAACAAGCGCCAGTAACGAGCAAGATCTACCCCTAAGACTTCTCCTCCCGTCTCCCCACTCCGGAGGAGCAGGGCTGGAGGGCAGCTCTGCATCTCCTCCAAATGTGACTTGTGCCGTTGGGGCTGCAGCCGCGTTTAGTGCTCAGCCCTGGTGATGCCCTCCTGGGCACCAGACTCTGCAGTTTGCCCGGACAGCAGCGCGAGGCAAAAGGAGGGGATCTCTGGGCTGCTGAGTGGTTCCCTGTGTTGTGGGATCCAGGTTCTGAGGTTGGCCCAGAAAAGGGGAGTGTCTCACACTGGGCATGAGTCTTTCAACAGCACTTTCCTGTGAGAAGGGGACTTTGCCTGCTGGCTGCCTGCAGAGGCCAGGGCTAAGTCCCTAATTTTACTTTCAAGTGAATAGATTAGATTCAGGATCCTCCTGAGCTGCTGTAGAGTTCAGGGTTTGAGCTGGAGAGCCATGGGGGGTTTGTGAAGGGGACTGTTTTCATAGCCGTGTGTCTCTGGGGGTTGCCTTACGCCTGTGGAAAATGCCCCTCTGTAAAGCAGACTTATAAACCTCTCCGTCCCCCAAGGTCTTTGGCACAGTCTGTTGGGTTTTATTTGTGGTTTCATGCTGACTTAGATTGTTGCTTTTAATCCAGCACATTTCATTTTGGCATCTGTTGGAGGTTTTTGAGTTGGTTTGTTGGGGTTTTGGGTTTGGTTTGTTTGTGGGGTTTTCGCTCTGTTTTGTTTCTTAAGGGGCTTCGCTCTGGTGGTTTCTAGCGTGGGGGTGTTGTGCTGCCAACCTGAAAGTGCTTAACTGAGGTTTATTCAAAACCTGTCGTCTTTATAGGGAAACTGGAGACGAGGTCTGTTGTCCTTGTAGATGGGGTGAGAGATTTATGCATCCCACTCAGGATTGGGAAGAGGTGCTGAGCTTGGGTCCGCAGCCTCGACTCGTGCGTCTTCCTAATGTGGGAAGGGCACATGGGAAGGTCCCCAAAATGGACTGCTCTGGGGTCATACAGCATCAGTGTGAGTAGGAGAAGTGCTCCTAGGAGCTCCTGGGAGAGGTTCTGCATTGAGAGTTTTTCCTGGTGCTCCTGAAACTCAGCTCATGAGCAGGATGCGCTGTGACTGTGCAACGTCCACCGTCAGACGCTGGGATGAAGGTGGGCGATGCACGAGTTGGATCACTAGTTATTACTCTACACGGAGGCAGAACAAACCCAGATCAGTGGCACCAAGAGTGCCAGCGCAATACTGAAGGGTTTAATTTTGTGGATTATTAAATATCCTCTGGAAAGGAAAATATTAATTGGATTGCAGTCTTGTGAGCGACCAGCTGAGGTGTATAAGCAGCTGTGGCTTAGGAAAATAATTTTATCTCAGAGTGGGTCTTAAGGAGTTCCAAGTGCGGGAGGTTTGCGGTAGTGCAGGAGCTGCAGGAAGGTCTTCTGCAGTTCCACCGAGCAGCGGAACTGCTGGTGAACTGAACGCCAAAGGTCCTGCATGATGGAAGGACAGAGGAAGACCTGCCTGGGGGTTTGCTGTAGAGCTGCGGGGTGTTGGTGTGTGACAAGACAAGCCAACCCTCCTTGGAAGAGGGTGCTGAGGTTGGCATGTGTGAGGGATTCTGCTTGGAGTGAGCAAACGTCCTCCTGCTGGGGATTCCATAAAGGCTGCAGAGGGGCTTTCCTCGTACTGCAGGTGTGTGTGGTGTTGAGCCCCTGGAGCAGCCTAGGCAGGGTCATTTCTGGCACCGGGGGGTTTCCTTTTCTGGTAGCCTTAGGGAGAGGCAGTTTCCAAGCCCCCAGCCCCCACAGGAGGAAGAGAGTTTTGCGGAGTCAGGAGGTGCAGGGGGTGCTTTGCAGCGAGCACTGAGCTGCACCTCTTCACCGGTAGGAGATTACCTGAGGAGAAGTTAGTTGAGCACAGGAAGAACATAAACGTATAGAAGCAAGGAAGGCAGCGTCTTGTTAGCGACACGTCAAGGGCACCGCGAAGGTGACGTAGGGTAAGTAACTTTGCTGTCAAAATAATGTAGAGAAGTCATTGAACTGCTTGGGGCTGTCTCTGCTGCTTCAGGGCACAGACACCTGGTCTTAACTTGCAGTGGTCTGTGTCCGAACCTACTGCCCTTCTTCAGAGAGACCGGTGCTGATGTGGAGCCCGGTGGCAAATGTCGTCAGTGAACGTGGGATCGGAGTGGCAGCGGTGACTAAAGAATCACAGTTAGCTCCCTCGTGAACTTTGCTCGTTGCTCTTTTCCTGAGGTTCCAGCTAGTTCATGCTCGCAGAGACTATGGACTTCTCATACTGCTCGTTCTGGTCCAGGACCGAGCAACGGGGCAGGGGATCAGAGCAGCAGTTTCCTTGGACTTCCCAGAAGAGATCCACTGCGGTCTCCATGGAGTGACCCTGGTCAGGGTTTTGCACTTGCAAAATCACTTCCCTCTGTGTAGACTATTTTCCATTTTCTATCTTTTCTTTGCTTTTCTGTTGCCTTTGTCTTGTCTTGTGTTGTTCTTGTTCTTCCGTATTGTCTCTGTGTCTCTTAGGCACAGGCTGTTTTCTTTGCCTGGGAAGCCTCTTGCTGCAGAGCAGTTCATGGTTGGCACCTCTGCGCTCTTCTCTCCCTTCTTCCTTCTCCTTATCTAAATAATTCCTCAGGTGAAGAATCCCCACCCTCCCCATTCCTGTTAGGGAGATGCTCCCCTGCTTCACTTCTGTTGGACATCGGTGGAAGAGTCATCCTAGGGATCGGCGTCCCCGGCGGCTTGTGTTTTCCGCTGAGGGCAATGAAACTCCCGGGGAGTTCCTTCTCCTTCTCAGTGTAGTGACTAAAACTGAGGGCATCTTTGCCTTCGTCTGCTCTGCGTGCAGCCCCTCCACCGCTGGAGCGGCGCGCTTCCTCTCTCTTATTTCTGGCTCTGCTGTTTAACAGAACCAGTGAGGACAGCGAGGAAATCACACGTTCCCCCCAGTCATAAGTAGGATCTGATCTGTTTTCTTGTAGCACGCCTGAAGACGAGCAGGGATGGAGGGAGGGAATTCCAAGCGAGGGAAGAAGGGTCCTTGCTAGTTTGTTTTACCTCTAGTCAATGTGGAACCTTCTTGGCTTTTACTTTATCTCACGTGGACGTACAAAGCCGCAGCGTTTGGGAGTAGCTTGGTCACCTCTAGGAGAACGTTCCGGTGCATCAGATCCTTCGGTTTAGGATGTGAGGATAGACTCAGTCGTCGTGCCAAGTAGCCTTTGTGATCTTGTACAGCTGGAAGGAAGCCCGTGCCAGCATTCATCAACAAGATGGGTTCTAGATTCTGTGTCACAGAATCCCTGGCTGGTCTGGATCGGAGGGGAGCTCAGTGCCAACCCCCTGCCACGGGCAGCGACTCCTCTCACCAGACCAGGTTGCCCAGACCCCCATCCAGCCTGGCCTTGAACACTGCCAGGGATGGAGCATGCAGTCATTAGAGAAAGCTGTCTGATGGATGCTCGCTGGGGACACGGGACACCGGCATCTCTGGGAGCAGCAGTGTCTCTTGACGTAAGACGATGGGCAGCGCCTGTTATTCCTTGTGTTGTGCTGGTCGGTTGGGAAGGTAGAACCTCACTGAAAATGGTTTCCAGAGGATTAAGAAGCGTGAAACTTGGGGGTTTTTGGTGATGGAAGAGGCATCCAGTGGCCTTTTGGTCTAGAAAGTACATCTGACCGACTTCCTTCTCCTGGGGCGCTGCAGCAGAGCGGTTCATCTGCTTGTAGTCGGTTCCCAGCGCGGTGCCGGGAGGTGCAGTTGTTTCAGATAATTTTTAAAGTAGCTCTGGGATTTTAAACAGCTTCGGTTAACTCGGCCCTCTTAATCACCACAGCTTCTTACTATAAAACTTCTCTTTCTTCTGAAGCAAGCAGACAGCTCTGCCAGAGCACTTTGCTGTCCACGAGTCTCTTACCCCAAGGAGCCGGTATTTATCACCCAGTCTCTGGGGCCTCGCTAATTCAGAGTTATGAGTAGATTCCACTCCAGCGGTAGCTGCTGTTCTGCCTATCTCTACCCATCAAATTGCAAAAAGTCCCTTGTAACCCCATCCCTTCTTTTTATCTGGAGATGAATGTGATAGGTGGTGCTCAGCTCGGCTGAAGCCGCTTTTGCTGTGTTGCCAGGGTAACGGGAGATAGCCCCTGAAGACAGGAAAGGGCAGGCATTCCTTTCTGCTACAGTCTGGAGCATCGCTGATTGAATGAGATTAGGTGGAATTAGATAATCCTGCAATCCACAGTGATTTGACGCCAGACCTGTATTAAATAAGTAAAAGCACCGGCCCTTACAGTAGAAATGAATTCCCTTAGATCAATAACTTTTCCCACCGTTCGTCACAGCTGCGATTCCTGAGATCTCTGTTTCTGTGACGTGGGGTGAACCCCACAAGCACGGTGTGGTGTGTTCATCTACTATTTTTCCTCCTCTCCCCAGAGGGGCCGATGATAGCAATTCCTCTTCTGTTTCCCCTTGTGGCTCACCCACTTAACCGTGAAGAGCCCTTGCCGAGGAAGGCGCGACGGGATCCATCAGTGATGGTTCGATGAACTAGGGTTTACAGCAGTGGTGTGGCTGGTAAATTGTACACCATCAGTCTTCATCACTACAGTGGTTGAGGGTCAGTTAAAACACGAAAGAGTGGAGAAAGTTGTGTTTCGTCAGTGGCTGGGCAGGTTTTTGTTCTGAGTGCACTCGGTGCCCAAATCGGTTGGTTGTGTGGGGCTGATGGCTGTGGAGCGCCTGAGCCACGTTGATGGTTGAGTACTTTTTCCTGGTACAGAGAGAGTTGCAACCAGGCAGTCTCAATTCTAACCCCCACCCTTGTCCAGGGTTCAAGAGGAGTTGAGTGGTGAGGTGTCAGGTCCCACCGTTTAGCTGGCACTACTCACACACACAGGAGCTGGGATCCAGACCTTTACCCCACAGCAGAAGCAGGACAGTTCATGTCATGGTCAGGTTTCTCATCTGTCCTGCCTGTGGCTGCTTTGGGAAACAAGCCCCAAGTGCACCTGGAGGAGCTGTTGCTGTATCACATCCAGAGTAGCTCCTGGGAAGGCGGGAAGTACCATGTGAAAGTGTGGTCCAGGTTTGTTGCAGGTGGCAGCTTCAACTGGGCTAATCATCCTCTGTTGCCCAGAGATTTGCTCAGCATGACCTGTGTGCAGCTCTGGGGTGATCCAAGGTGTAAGCCAGGGAAGAATCTGGCTTTGTGACTTGTAGTAAGACTTGTAGTAAGACTTGCAGTAAGACTTGCAGTAAGACTTGCAGTAAGACTTGCAGTAAGACTTGTAGTAAGACTTGCAGTAAGACTTGTAGTAAGACTTGTAGTGAGTTGAAGCCATAATAAAGACCTGTTTGGAGACCAGCCTCCACCTGGGGAGGTCTGTTGGAGCTGATGAGGAAGATCACTTGGAAACACACTCAGCGCGGGATGCTGTGTGATGAGAACTGTGCTTAGGCTTTAAGTTGCTTGAATGTTTTAAGTTGTCCTCCAGAGAAGTTGCTTCTAACGTGTTGGAGCTCCTCAACGTCACCTGAACGCATGGTTCTTTTCCTGAGGGCTTGTTCTCTGGATGAGCTGGCTGGCATTGAAGAGCACAATGGACTTGGGCACTTGGGGTCCTTCTGTGGACCCTACGAGACCAGGGCCAAAGCGCAGGGCGTTCGGAGAAAGGGATGTTGCTTTGCTGGTTGTTGTTCATTGCCACTGAATATGCCACCAGGTAGAAGAGACACCCAGGCTTGAGCTCTGGTCCTACTGCACATTCCTGTGGACAGAGAGGCATCAAAGGACAGAACACAGCTATGTAAATTCCATGTTTCTTAAGGAAACCTGACTGGTAGCTTCACAACAAAGTGCTGCACTTCAGGATAGTCATTCTGGTTGCCCTGACTCTGTTTTCCTGTGAAGTGGCATAGTGGTGGCTGTGGGCTGGCAGTCAGGTGTCTGGACCTCTGCCCTTTTCCTTGCTAAGGATAACCCATGCTGTTCTCTCTAACCTTCGTTTCCAATGCAGGTTCTTGTCTGGGCCGTTTGACTTGGGTTACCCAGAGCTGTAAGAACCTTCTTAGGGCCCCTGTGTCTTTGACACCCTTTCTCCTGAGCAGCCTGTGCAGCCTTTGGCTCCCTTGCATGGCCTTTGGAAATGTGGGCACTAACCTCTCTGTGACTCAGTTTCCCCACATGCTGGCTGCGGGGAGCTCCCCTGGCACTGCATATGGAAACTAAAACAGCTCTGTGTGTGGGTTAAAAGGGCAGGAGACCACTGTTACCAAGAAGACTTGAGTGCTTGAGCTATAACAGGCAACAGGACTTCCCCAAACCAGTTCCTGTTCATGCTGACTTGTCTTTGTGCTTCCCTCCTTAAGGAAGGCATCCAGTCTGGGTTAAATGTCCTGGGCCTGTCTTGAGCTGAGCCTAGTAAATGGTGTCAGTGGGCAGCCACGCTCACTTCTCAAGGAACCGTGATGCTGTAGCTGGTTCCACCTGGTGCAGTGTTAGTTCCTGCCCTGCGGTCTCCTTGCAGCTCTGACACTCTTCGGAATCCTCTTTAGTAACCTCACGCCGTCATCAAGAAACCTTGTAGGTGGAAGAAACCTTGGGGAGCGAGACGGGGAACTGCAGTCTCATTACGAGGCAATCCCAAGTCTTTATTCATCTTCTTGGCTCTTCTGCAAAACCCTAACGCTGTGTATCGGCATCTGTCTCAATCTGTCGGCACTGCACTCCAGTGATGTGAAGTAAATAGAAATACAAATCTATCTATCTATTTATATATGCCCCCCACCCCCCGACTTTCCTGCTCAGGCATTTATGTCCACACTATCAACATGACCAGGGCATTGCCCATGGTAAACCCCTTCAACTGGAGTATTGTGTCCAGTCCTGGGCCGCTCAGTTCAAGAGGGATGTGGAGCTGCTGGAGGGAGTCCAGTGTGGAGCAATGAGGATGATGAAGGGAGTGGAGCACCTCCCTTATGAGGAGAGGCTGAGGGAGCTGGGGCTCTTGAGCTTGGAGGAGACTGAGGGGTGACCTCATGAATGTCTATAAATATGTGAAGGGTGGGTGTCAGCAGGATGGAGCCGGGCTCTGCTCAGTGTCATCTAATGATAGGACAAGGGGCAATGGGTGTGAGCTGGAACAGAGCAGGTTCCACATCAATACGAGAAGGAACTTCTTCATTATGAGGGTGACAGAGCACTGGAAGGGGCTGCCCAGGGGGTTGTGGAGTCTGCTCTGGAGAGGTTTAAAACCCGCCTGGATGTGTTCCTGTGCGACTGGATCTAGGTGATGCTGCTCTGGCAGGGGGATTGGACTGGATGATCTTTGGCGGTCCCTTCCAATCCCTAATTTTCTGTGGTTCTGTGATTCTGTGATCTGATTCCCAGTCTGACCCCTGCACCCTTTTGAGAGCCACTATTTCCAGGGATAATAGTCTCTGCTTTTAAACCTCGAGCTTCACCCACGAGCCCACGCTGGTTTGTGTCTGTGACCCCGGGATTCCCTTGCTTGCCATTATCTCGCCTGGTCTCTGTGTTATCCATCAGTGATGACTCCTTGTTTTCTTCCAGGTCATCGATAACAACATCAGGGGGGAGAAGTGGTTACGTGCTGATATTCTGAGGTCTTCTAATCATTTTAGTTTGTGCCATGTCGACTCGCAATGCTCTAATTTCTCATTCAGAAAGGTGTGCGATCGAACAGCTCGCGGAAGCCAAAGCACGTTGCTCCGGCGCTATTGCCTGAGCAAAACCAGTATTAGGTTAACATCTTTCCCATTAACAAGGTTTAATTTGCATAAATTATATCGCCTCCCTTTAATTTAGTAGTATTTGTCCAGCTTCCTCCTTTTCACTAGTTCTCCTGGGAGTTGTGAAAGGACCCGGATTGTCGTGCTCACACGTTTCAAAACACAGGCTCAGGGCTGTGCTGTCCCATTTACCTGGTGCTTCCTCACTGCTCTGAGGCTCATTAAAAACCAGAGAAAAGAGACTAAACGCTGCTCAGGGTAACTTCTGGAACCCCTTGAGAGCAAGTTATCTGAATCTGCTGATTTACAACTGTGCCGTTTCAGACATCTCACTCTGGAACCCTCCTAGTTCACTGCTGGGGTGAGAAGGGTTTCACCTTCACATCCCCTTGGAGCTGCTTCTCCCACCGCAGAACCAAAACATTTCCCAAACGTTCTTATTTTTCCAGCGGTTCCACCGCTCCCGCCTAGCGCTGGGCAGAAGCCGTTACGACCTCCAGTCACGTTCACGAAGCCAACCAGGTTGGGGTCCTCCAAGGAACGAAGGAACTGCTAAAATCACACGTGCAATTATTTGGGATTAAGATCTTTGTGATGGGTGGGGAAGGACAGACCTTCACCACTACAAAGGCCCTTCACCGCACGTTATGCTAATGAAACGTCTTCGGGTCTGTTACTCCTCGGTCTGTGCTTTGTGTCCCCGGTGGGGCTTCTGCCTTTGCACCTCCCGTTGCTCAGGGTGGGTTTAATCGGAAGCCTGGCGCACGGGCTGCTGGCAGTGCACTGGGTCTCTGAGAAGAGCGTGATGCTGCTCTTCACCTTCTCAGCGTGGTGTGTGCTGCTTGCCAACCTCGACTGCTCGCAGCTTGCGGGTTGGGTAATGAAGAGATGCGCTGAGCTTCACAAAAATGACCTCTGTGGCTTCCTGGTGAGATCCAAACCTTCCACCTAGATGCTCTTCTAGCCTTTGTTTCTTGTCTGGCTGCTTTTGTTTTCTCCTGATCTTTCCACCAAGGCATCCTGTCTGGCTGCCAGATTGCAAAGTGAGGTGGTACCTGACTCATCTACAGGAGCGATCGCGGGGTGTTGTGACAAAGCTTGCAAGTGCTTCAGTAGTCACAGCTGCCTTCCCTGGGTGTTTGCCTTGGGTGAGTGCGGAAGGGTGTCGGCACAGGGCTGGTGTGTGCACGAGAAGAGGTGGGCTCGGGATGCCTCTGGAGCTCTCAGCTTCATCACCTACAGAATAACCATGAGGCGATACGGTGTCGTCCCTCTTGACAAGCCTTGCACTCGTCTCCACGGAGAAGCATCCCCAGCACTGGCTTGCACTGAGATGCTGTGCCGTTAGCCTTGGCTGGCGTGAAACATCTTGAGATCCTACGAGCTGTGAAACTTGACATATGCTGAGGCAGTAACAGGAAGAGAATCTTTCCTCAGAGCTTCCCTGGAATGTTCTGGCAGTGTTTAATCTGTCGGGGTCTGTTACGTCGTTCAGACCGATCCCAGTAGGCCAGTGCGTTAGAATCAATGACATCCTTGATCAGCAAATAATTCTACCTTGATCAGAGAATCCTGGTAACTGGAGCTGAAGAAGGTGTGTAGCATCGCTCAGACTGCTCCACAGAGCCCTCAGGAGCGTGCTGGCATTTACTTGTGTGCTTCTTGGGGCTTCTTCGGCTGCTCTTGTGACGAGAGCTGGGCTGAGCTTTTGCAGGGGGCTGCATTACTGCTGCCAGAGACGACCACTGTCAGGGGCTGCGTTACTTCCCCTCGATACACATCCCCCTGTTTTAAGAATGGAAGAGGTGATGGAGAAGACCAAACAACCCCTTGTAATCCCCTCGATACGCATCCCCCTGTTTAAAGAATGGAAGAGGTGATGGAGAAGACCAAACAACCCCTTGTGATCATCGAGGCTGTGCAGGAGGTGGAGTCCAGCTCTGCGTCACAGTCCTCGCGGCTCTGTTCCCCTTTAGTAGATGCCCCATCTGTCCTCAGACCTCCCCAGAAGTACCCGAATGGCTTCTTTACTTGGAATGAGATCACATCCGTTTAGCTGAGCGGCTCCAGCCGGGAAAGAGAAGGTGGTGAAGGAAGAGACTTTGTTTTATGCAGCTCTTCCAGGGTAGCTGAGAGCAGGTTTGTTCTGGGGCATAAATTAGAGCAGCTTACGGCCGGCTAAAGGCTTAAATGATTTGTAAGTGAAGGTGTGGGAGACAGGCTGGGGTGTGCTGTGCTGGGACAAGGGCCTCCCCAGAGGAGTCAGTCATCACGATGCGGAGCACGTGTGCGGAGCGTTGCCCGCCGGCCGGGTGGCGCGTGGGGACCCGGAGGTGTCACCCGCAGGAAGCCAGCAACGTTCGCTCAGCGCAGACCTTCGGAAGTGAGGGAGTGAAGCTAGGTCCTGTGGCTGTCAGTGTGAACCCATCAAACATGAATATGGCAGGCAGCCTACAAGCAGATTAGGTTTTTATTGCTTTTGCCACCTCCGCGATGCTGTCAGGCTCAGCTGTACTATACGTAGCCCAATAAATCTGCTTGGGATCAGTGTGAACTTTGGGAGAGTTTATTAACACCAGCGTCACGATTTGGGTAGTTGGGTATGCACGGCACATACAAACCTGTTATTTAGCTTATGCTTGTTTTATTTAATTATTTTAGATTTATAGAGCTACCCGCCATCACCTCCTAAGTGCTGAGCAATTAATTCGAAGCACAGTCAGAACTCCAGAGCTGCCTTTCTGGCCCGTCTAGAGCGCCCTTCTTGCTTGAAGATGTCACTCCCCTCCTTACCCTGACCAGGGCTCTTCCAGCACCTAACTCCAGGAGAAAACACGGGCAGAACGGCTTGCTGAGCCTTGCAGGCACCTGCTCTGCCAGTTCACATCTAGGAGAGCTTTGACAGCCCTGAGTGCGGGTCACAGTCTTGCTGTTGTAGGAGCTCACCAGCTCTGTGACCTGGAGCAGGTAAATGTCTGTCCAGTGTGCTGGTCTTTCCAGATGGCAAACTGGGTGAGGAAGCAACCTTAAGCCTCAGCTCTTAAGGTTCCTCCACGTGAAGCCTTCCTGGGCTAACAGAGCGCAGGCAAGCGTTCCACGGTTTGGGGAGATGAAAGAGGGGAGAAGGTGGGGGTCTAGCAAAACATCCAAACCTAGAGGTTCAGCTGCTCCATGGCCCAAGGCTTTAGCTGACAGAGTTCTCCCTGTTTCTGAGCAGCACCTCCTCCAGGGAGCATTAGCAAGACCTTTCCCTCTGGCTGTGCACTAAGAGCAGTAAAGGGAGAGTGGGTGGGAGCTAATGCTGCTGTGCTAAGTCCCACTGGGATGCCCACGGGGGTTGGAAGGCAACGTGTGTGAGTTAGCATGTCCTGGCGTTCTCCAGGTTTCAGCCTTGCTGTCAGCACAGAGCTGTTAAGAAACAGTCTGAAGATGTGCTGGGGGTTTTGAAGGTTATCAGTACAATTACAGAAACAACATTACAGTGGTTATTGTCTCTTGGCACATCTGGCCCCCACAGCCCGTAGGGATTTGCAGCCCTTCTCCAGGTTTTTCGTATGCAAAGCCCAGTTCTTACCGGTGGAAGCCAAAAGGCACAGGGAGAGCTTTTACCCAGCTTGGATGAAGCGCTCTTGACCAAAGCACCTGAACTGGATTGGAGTCAATTCTCTTTCCCTTGTTACTGCTGAATTACCCCTTAATAGGCTGCAGAGAGCTGCTGCGGCAGAGCAGCGCGTGCACCCTTCCTGCTCACTAAAGGTCAAGTGCAGCCCCTCTCTGCTGCGGGAGGTGACAGGGCCGTGTGTGTAATTAGTTTAAGAAATACATCCACATCTCTTTGTGGTTCCAGAAGTGCTGACTGAAATCCAGGAGGAAATCAGAAAGCAGCAGCAAACGTGCTTCAGAAGAAGCCGTTTTGCTGTGTGAGATACCCGCTGCTGCATCTGCCATCAAAGATGCCAGGGAAGGAGGAGGTTAGGAAGCTGTCAGGTATTTTTACAGGTGTTGTCTTTATTTACACGGCAGAGCTCTCGGGGTCAGGTGTGTTCCTTTGTTCTGCTGTTTCAGCACCCAGCACCATGGAGCTGTGTTGAGGGGCTCCGAGCTGTAGCTGCAGCCGGGGAACACGTAGCGATGATCTAGACAGGAGTACGTGCTGCAGCGATAAAGGTACCTCTGCGCTCTCGCTCTCTCTGTGCGGGCAAGTACAGTGGTAAGGGTGATGTGCACCTGTGCAAACAGGGGTGAGAAAAGCCCGTGCCTGGCAGCACTGAAGAAAGAATCCAGTAGATGAACTCGTGGGCAAGAGAGGTGGGATGCAATTTGTGGAAGACTGAGAGACTTCTGGAAATGATTGGGCTGTTTGAGTTTCGGTCAGGATTAGACAGAGACTATTCTGTGTTTGGCTGCACGGGATCAGCTGGAGATGAGCCAGGAGTTAAGGGCACATCCATAGATGTGGAAGAGCCAGGAGGTTCTGTATCACTGTCAGCTGTCCCTGCAGCGGGTATGGACAGCGGCGAGGAGAAGTTTGGGTCATCTCGTGCTTTGCTTCCTTGCACAGAAGTCAGCCTGTAACTTCGTTTTGAAGGAAAAGGAAGCAGTGCTCCCCTGCAGGCTGGCAGATGAGGGAAGACAGGAATAAAAATTTGGCAGAGTCTCTGAGGAGCAGATACGAGGCTCACAAGCTCAGGCTGCAGCTTCCTGATTTAAAAACCACATTCACTGCTTCCCTAGTTGTTCCAGGCTCAGCCACAGTGGCCCCAGCACAACAAATCTGCCTGAAGGTGAGGTGCTCTGGTGTGGCACCTTCCCCGGGGAGGTGGAGCTTTGCTAATCTCTTTCCCCTTATCTCTCTTCCAGCTGACCTGGGCTCACTAAATACCATCGTGGTAGGCTGCAGGAGTCGGTGGGCAATGAGCAGCCTCCCACGGGGTCAGAATTTCTTTCCATCTTTGCAGTCTTTGCTAAAGAATCCACAATTGTTATTCCTTGGAGTTGCATTTAAAAATACTGTTCCTTGCCCTGGTTTTCCCCTCCCAGCTTTAAATGCGATTTTAGAGGAGATTTTTGTGGAGTTCCTGCTGGTCCTGAGTGCCTTAAGCAAAGCCAGAGCTCTGCCTGGGGGCGTGCTGGGTGTTGCTTCACTCTTACCTTTTTCTGCCTCACCTGCCTGAACTCTGTGCAGAGTTTCAGCGGAGCCCTCTGGGGTGTTCGGCGTCCAGCTGAGCCCTCTGGGGTGTTCGGCGTCCAGCTGAGCCCTCTGGGGTGTTCGGTGTCCAGCTGAGCCCTCTGGGGTGTTCAATGTCCAGCTGAGCCCTCTGGGGTGTTCGATGTCCAGCTGAGCCCCTTGGGGTGTTCGGTGTCCAGCTGAGCGCTTTGGGGTGTTCGGTGTCCAGCTGAACCCTCTGGGGTGTTCAGTGTCCAGCTGAGCCCCTTGGGGTGTTCGGTGTCCAGCTGAGCGCTTTGGGGTGTTCGGTGTCCAGCTGAGCCCTCTGGGGTGTTCGATGTCCAGCTGAGCCCCTTGGGGTGTTCGGTGTCCAGCTGAACCCTCTGGGGTGTTCGGTGTCCAGCTGAGCCCTCTGGGGTGTTCAGTGTCCAGCTGAGCCCCTTGGGGTGTTCGGTGTCCAGCTGAGCCCCTTGGGGTGTTCGGTGTCCAGCTGAGCCCTCTGGGGTGTTCGGTGTCCAGCTGAGCCCTCTGGGGTGTTCAATGTCCAGCTGAGCCCTGTTCCCTTCAATAGGACGCTTCGCTCACAAGAGCTGTTTCTCAGACCCGTTCTTGTCTCTCCAGAACCAGTGGGTGTAAGATTTTGGCCCTGACCTGGCCATCTCTTATTTTGGCTGGTTCTGTGTGTCCAACAGAACTTGGGTTTGTTTCATTTTTGCCTGCCCAGAGGCTACTTGTGGAGCTCTGGTGGTCCTGTGCTTGGACCCTTGTCCTCGGCTTTCGTTTGGAGCTGGAGCGCAGGGAATCCAAAGAAATAGTTCAGATCCGTCTGAAGGAGACTGCGTTTCCCTGCTTGTGTCAGAGCTTTCCAGCAAGACTGTTGCTGTGTCTGCACTAGAGATCCCTTGACCAGCAGGATCCCAGCACAGCAGATAGATTACAGCTGGGCTCTGTGTCCCTGCTCTTCAGCTCTTCCCCTTGTTGCTCCCCCATTCCTTGATGAGTGCTCCTGTTGTCGTGTGTGTGGTGAGGAAAGGGTTGTGTGGAAAGAGCCGCAGTTCTGCTGCCCCCACACACTGCCCTGGGAGAGACCCAGAGGGGCCAGGGGACTCATGTGGGGCTGGCATGAAGGAAGGCGTTGGGCATCGCCAGCTAATGCCACTGCGCACGGTCTTGTGCCATCGCCACTGCAGATGCCACGACAACCAGGGTCCTTGCCCTCACCATGTCACTCCTGATGTGTTGGGGCGGTAGGAGCACAGGAGCAGTAGCAGGGTTACAGGTCAGCCCTGGAGGGCAGCCACTGCCCTAGCTGTTGCCTAGGACTCAGCTGAGCTCGGCTTCCAAGAGTGCATGTCACAGCCTGGGCTGGAGTTTTTCATCCCCTGGTCTGCTCATCCTGGCTGGTGCATGGGCTCCAAGAGAAATAGTCAGGCAACAAGTCCGTTACCAGGAAACTCCAAGTTTGGTCTGCAAGGATCCCTCCATCAACATTTCAGACTGAGCAGTTGAAAACCATTGGCTAAACTTTGCAGCTTTTTGCTTGCCCCTAAGCTAGAATCCGGGGCAAGGTCCACGCAGGCAAAAGACCCTGGAGCAAATTATGGTCCATATCTTTGTCTCTTGTGCTTCAGACTAGAATGGAATTGACCCTGTCTGCCTCTGGAGATGGTGATTGTGGAGAGCTAAAGTCAGGTCTGCTTTCAGGATTTAAATGGTTCTAAGCTTGGGTGGAGGTGAGACGGGGAGAGGAGAATCCTCTCTTTGCTTATCCCCTCCCTGGGAAGCGTGGGGAGGGTAGAGGCTTTCACCTGCTCCCTTCTGGACATGGGGGAAAGCAGGGTTGCCTGTGGAAAGGTGTGAAGATGTGTGTGTGCACATACAGCAGCTGCTCTGCGCTCCTGTTAACCTGCCAAGCAGCTACTCCCTCTCCTCGCCTGTGTCAGTCTAGGTGCTGCTCATCTCCACGACTGCTTCCCCATGGAGGGCCCTTAAACAGCTCTAGAAGACAAGTCTTCTGTCACTGCAGGGGCCAAAGCATTGTCCTTTCTTTCCTCAATTTGGCTGATGAGGGCAGAAGCTCCTGCAGGCAGGGAGATCTCAAGCAGCCCTGATGCCCTTACAAGCTGCTGCTTCTTCCAGCACTGCAGCACCACGTGCCTGGGTGTCTGCAGGAGAGCCCAGAGCTGTTAATTGGGCCGGTGATTTCTGCAGGAGGAAGATGTGATGGAAACAGGCCTGGGGTGGGAGTTTGCTTGCACTTTCACGGGCTCCCCCGTGCAGCTGCTGGCTGGGTAAAGCAGAGCTGCTTAGGGTGCGCAGGAGGATCGTGCAGCTGCGGAGAGGTTGGTGTCTTCTCAGAACGGCAGGGGGGGGAATTAGGGTTGGCAGAGAGTAATTGGCAAAGCTGGTGTTTGGCTGGGAGTTTTCTTTTAATGGGCCCAGAAAGTTGTTGAATAAATAGTTAGGTCAGAACCTTGAATTTGCTTTCTAGCACCTCTGATGGTAAAAGGTGCCCAGGTGGGTTCATTGGAGAAGGAAGAGTGCCGTCTGTTGAGTCGTGGTCCCCTCCTGTGTGGGAGGGCAGTGGCTGCACCACTGCCCTGGCCAGGTGCTTCCCAGCAGAGCTCAGCATCCCTGGGGTGGTGGGAAGGAGCCAGGGGCTGGGGGATGCAGCAAACCCAAATGTGCTCAAGCGAGCGTGGGGTTAGACTCAGACCTTCAGGCGTGCGTTGAGGAAGTGAACGTCGGTGGCAGAAGCTGCCATTGGCAACACTCTGAATCCAGACCCTTTCTAGAGTGAGGTTTGGTGGTTGTAAGCTGGAGTCCTGTAAGCTACAGGGACTTGGAGACGGTCCCAGGCACCTCGTGTTGGCACGGCGTGATGCACGTTAGGCTGGTCGATGACCTGGGCGAAAGACCCTGCTAGACTCCAGAGTTCAGTGCTGGATGTGTGAGCGGGTTTGCTCCTTTGCACCTCAGTCCGTGGTTGGAACACTGCTGGAAGCCACCTAAGACCGCGCTGTGTCTGCCAGCAGCTCTGCGTCAGACTTTGTTTCCCACCTCAGGGAAAGCTCAAATGCCGAAGAGGGGAGATACCCATTCCCAGGCAAAGTGGTTCCCCTTTAAAAACATGCCCTCCCCTGCCCCACTTTTGTTCCAATTAATTTTGGCTCTGGTTTTCCCTCCTGTGAGAGGTGAAGTTTATCTCACCTGCTCAAAAACTCTTCCCTTTGGTTTCTTTTCTCCCCACCCTTCCAGCCTGGTTTTTTTTTGTTGTTGTTGTTCCTTTGATGAATTATTTACATCTCCTGGGCTTTGGGGTTTTTTTTAGTATTCTCTTTGTGTTTGTCTTCAGAACACACAGCTCCCAACCCTCCCTGCTCAGCGCTCCTCAGGAAGCCGCTGTATTTGCTGGCCATTTGTTTCCCAGTGCCACAGTTACATGCCATTCAAGCAGTTCCATCTCCTGTTGCCTCTAAGGTGCTGAGGCAACTAGCCACAAATGTCTGTGGCCAGTTTTGGTTTGTCCTTTGGTTGTGTTAGTAGTCACAGCCCAAGGGGAACCCGAGGGTCGTGGTGCTGCACAGCCACCGTGAGTTCAGGGTGAGCAATGGTGAGCACAGGCTGGCGAGGCAGGCGGTGCAGAAGTGCCGCGCGGTGGCAAGAACCGAGAGCCCTTTCTGCACGAGCTGCAGGCGTTGGGGTGCCAGGCTGGGGACGGCTGTGAAGTGCAGACACCGATAGGCTGGAGTTGGGCTGAGACGTTCAGGTTGTGTCTTCTGGGTGAGAGGATTGGGCTTCACAAGGCGATTCCAGGGACGGCACCCGGTGAAGCTGGCAGCCGGTTCGGTTCCGTTGTCTTTGCCGGAGCCGTTGTGGCGCCTGCAGCAAGGCTGTCAGACACCCCGAGTTTGCAGACAGAGCACCAGAGCCAGGATGGTCACTGCAGTGTCTGCAGGTCAGGTTCCCCAAGTGAAGCAAGTTGTGGGAGGTGTGTCCTTGCTCAGACTCGCGTGAAGGATGAGTGTCATCCTCAGCCATGAGGTCCCTCCTGCTGCTGCTCTCAGCCATGCTCAGGGAGGCCGTGTCAGTCTATAGCAATGTGAAGAAGGGGTCTCCACTGAGTTAAAAACCGTCTGGATGGCTGGGCACAGAGAGCAGTTGTAAATGGTGCCCCATCCTGTTGGGGTCCAGTGACCACTGGTGTCCCCCGGGGGTCCGTACTGGGCCCAGCTCTATTCAGCATCTTTATTGGTGACCTGGATGCAGGGATCAAGTCTACCCTTAGGAACTTCCCAGGTGACCAACCAAGTTGTAGGGGAGTGTTGATCTGCTGGAGGGGAGGAAGAGGCTGAAGAGAGATCTGGACAGGCTGGATCATCGGGCAGAGGCCAGCAGGATGAGGTTGAAGAGGGTCAAGGGCAGAGTCCTGCACTTTGACCACAGTAACCCTCTGCAGCTACAGACTGGGGGATGAGGGGCTGGAGAGGGACCTGGCAGTACTGGTTGGCTAAACAGGAGCCAGCAGGGTGCCCAGGTGGCCTGGAAGGCTAATGGCATCCTGGCTTGGATCAGCAATAGTGTGGCCAGCAGGACTAGGGCAGTGCTGGGCCGCTCACTTCAAGAAAGAGATTGAGGAGCTGGAGCAGGTCCAGAGGAGCAACAAGGCTGGGGAAGGGACTGAAAGGAAAGGCTGATGAGGAGAGGCTGAGGGAGCTGGGGGTGTTCAGCCTGGAGTAGACTCAGGGGGACCTTCTCCCTCTCTTCAGCTCCCTGAAGGGAGGTTGTAGTCAGGTGGGGGTCAGGCTCTTCTCCCAGGCACCAGCACCAGGACAAGAGGGCAGAGCCTGAAGCTGCCAGGGGAGGGTTAGGTTGGATGTTTGGAAGCCCTTCCTCGTGAAAAGGGTGATCAGAGCCTGGACTGGACTGCCCAGGGCACTGGTGAAGTCCCCATCCCTGGAGGTGTTGGAGGACAGCCTGGCTGTGGCCCTTAGTGCCCTGGTCTGGCCAATGTGGTGATGGAACTGATGATCTTGGAGATCTTTTCCAACCTTGATGATTCTGTGACTCCCCTGAGTCAGGGAAGCTAAGCAGGAATGTGGCATGCCTGTAGCCTCACGCCTGAGACTCTCAGCCTCTTTGCTTTCATTAATTCCTCTCCATGCTGCAGCTGAAGAGCACGTAGTAAAACTCTGAGGAGCCATGTCTAGTGGTTGTTCAAAATCAGTTAATTTTTTATTGAATTTGAAGTCAGACTTCATGGGCCAAACCCACCCCTAGAGGACTGGGGATGGGGAATTGTAGGCAGCCGGGACTTATTCCGGGTAATTGACTTTCTCTTCTGCATCCACCCTCTCAGATTCGCCTAAGAAACCTCCGTATCTCCTCTCCACAGTGCAGGGACTGAGAGGCCTTTGTCCCTAGCAGCGTCAGCCATCACAGTGTATTAAATTAAACATGCAGACATCCCAGCCCTGAGGCTGCTCACGCTGCCCCGTGCACACAAATAAATCCGTTGTGCTCTGAGCAGAGTTACTTAACGTTTGGATCCTGATTTGGTCCGGTTCATTCCCACACCTGCATGAGCGACCTGCAAAACTTGCTCAAGGCTCTGTCTCCAGCATCCTCTCAGTGGTGCCAGTGGAGTCTGTTGTGGAGCTATTGCTCCGTGTCTGCATCCAGGGGGAGATGGGCACAGAGCAGCACCCATTGCTCCATGTCTGCATCCAGGGGAGATGTGCAGGGAGCAGCACCCATTGCTCCATGTCTGCATCCTGGGGGAGATGGGCAGGGAGCAGCACCCATTGCTCCGTGTCTGCATCCTGGGGGAGATGGGCACAGAGCAGCACCCATTGCTCCATGTCTGCATCCTGGGGGAGATGGGCAGGGAGCAGCACCCATTGCTCCGTGTCTGCATCCTGGGGGAGATGGGCACAGAGCAGCACCCATTGCTCCATGTCTGCATCCTGGGGGAGATGGGCAGGGAGCAGCACCCATTGCTCCGTGTCTGCAT